>JAQQZX010000008.1:17515280-17538678 GCA_030068355.1 Notoglanidium maculatum | reverse complement strand
GGGGGTGAAGTGTTATAAACCATTTAAACGCTTCTGGTAGAAGTCAGCGTCTGTCTATGCCAAGGCTGTTTATTTACAATTAGCTTGTTGATCTTCATCACATTGTTCAGCGCATCTCGATACTCTCATCAAGCGCTGATGAATGACGCTGACTAACCCTCAGGAATGTTTTTATTGCAAGTGCCAGGATGAGTCACGGTGTGAGAGAGAGAGAGAGAGAGAGAGAGAGACACAGCTGCTTGAATGCTGGGAGTTTCCCCGAGAACACACACACACACACACACACGCACACACGCGTGCGCGCAGCTTGAGGCTGTATGACTCGAGCCCCCTCTCTCACACAGACAGCTGTTGTCTGAAAGGAGCGGAGTGTTGAATACGGGCGCTCCGATTTCAGGTCGTTTGTAAGAGCCCGTATCACATGTCTCCTCGTCCACAACTCTGCCAAGTTACACTTTGTGCCTCAGCCGAATTTCCTTCTTTATACTCACGCCTGCGCTTCTTTGTTTCCCCTCCACAGATTCAGAAGTAGTTCGGACTGACGGCTCGGCATCACGATGGCTACCCAGTGTGAGTACGCGTTTTCCTCAGTCTCGGGGATTTTAATCGTAGCCGGGAAGTAAACGTTAGGGTTGGCACGGTAACGGGCGACCTCGAAAAGCATGGCGCCCTCCCCCGCCACGCACACCTAACAATACCACACACAGCGACTGAAACTCGGGCAGGACGTGTTTAAACGTGTAGAAAGGTCTCGCTGCAGAGTCTGGAAGCTAGTCGTTGTACAGTAAGCTGTTGCACGGCCCTCGTGACCTGTAACGCTCGTGTTGGTTTTGTTCACGGTGCGCGTGAATACAGGCTGCACATTCAAATTAAAATTTTTTTTTTTAAAGATTGTCTCCTCACGCTAACGTTCATGACACTCCGTCCCCCTGGGATCTACACTATTCCATGAGTAGTGAGTACTGAGGCGTAAGTAACGCCGGTGGTGAACGCTAACCCGTGACCGTTTACATGTACAACGTAATTTGACTAGTGCTTGTAAACTTCCAAAGCATGTAATCAAGTTGATCCTGTAGCGAGGTGGGGGCGCCTTTTACGTGTTTCAGTTGACTAAAGAGCAACAGCTGTGTTCTAATCATTCTACTGGTAAATTCTTTTTTTGGGGGGAGGGTTTTTTTTTTTTTTTTTTTTTTGGTCCTTCATTTTGATTCCAAGTGACTCTTGCTATCTGATTGACCTCCCTTCTTTTCTGTGTTTGGGGCTGTGTAGCTGATCTGATGGAGCTGGACATGGCGATGGAGCAGGACCGGAAGGCCGCTGTGAGCCACTGGCAGCAGCAGTCCTACCTGGACTCAGGTATCCACTCTGGAGCCACCACTACGGCGCCCTCGCTCTCTGGCAAGGGCAACCCGGAGGACGAGGAGCTGGACAACCAGGTGCTGTATGAGTGGGAGCAGGGGTTCGGCCAGCCCTTTACGCCGGAGCATGTGGCAGGTAGGAGTTGGTTTCTGCGGTTTAGGCGCTACGCAAATAGTCAGGGTCAGATATCAACAGATCGCTGCATGCTAACACCCACACGCTCATTGTAGACATGGACGGGCAGTACGCCATGACCCGTGCCCAGCGCGTGCGTGCCGCCATGTTCCCCGAGACCCTGGACGAGGGCGTGCAGATCCCCACCACCCAGTTCGACTCCACTAACCCCACCAACGTGCAGCGGCTTGCTGAGCCATCCCAGATGCTCAAGCACGCCGTGGTGAACCTCATCAACTACCAGGACGACGCCGAACTTGCCACCAGGGCTATTCCTGAGCTCACCAAGCTCCTCAATGATGAAGACCAGGTGACGATTGCTTAGTTTTCTTTGTCTCATCAATAAGGTATATATTTTTAGGGGGATTTAAGGTAACACAAAGTATATTTAAAATGAACCCAGGTATGGTTGGGTTTTTTTTTTTTAAGGCTGACCCAAAAACGTTTCTGCGGTGGCACTTTTTTGCTTTAAAAATAACAATACAAAGGACACAAGGCCTTCAGGGGAGAAATTTTCACAAAACTGGAGCAGCGTGTTTCACTTTTTAACCGTCTACCTTTTCTCTCTGGAGGTGGTGGTGAATAAGGCATCCGTCATGGTGCATCAGCTGTCGAAGAAGGAGGCGTCGCGGCACGCCATCATGCGCTCGCCTCAGATGGTGTCGGCCATCGTGAGGACCATGCAGAACACGGCTGACGTGGAGACGGCGCGATGCACCGCCGGCACGCTGCACAACCTCTCCCACCACCGGGAGGGCCTGCTCGCCATCTTCAAATCTGGGGGCATCCCTGCTCTCGTCAAGATGCTTGGGTAAGAGCTAGGCTCTGAGGAAACGTCGAGATGCTAAGATGTTCTTCATGGTCTTATCAGTGACTCTCAAAAAAATAGTTTGGCAGCTGTTTTTTTAATTGCTTGAATAACATTACGTGTGTGTGGGGCAGATCTCCCGTGGACAGCGTGCTGTTTTACGCCATCACCACCCTACACAATCTCCTCCTGCACCAGGAAGGAGCTAAAATGGCCGTCCGTCTGGCCGGCGGACTGCAGAAGATGGTCGCCCTGCTAAACAAGACCAACGTTAAATTCCTGGCCATCACCACAGACTGCCTACAGATCCTGGCTTACGGCAACCAGGAGAGCAAGGTGAAGATGGATTCTCTGACCCCCAAAAAAATATATGATCTTTTATACTGCTTTGTACTATTGTTCTTAAATAATTTGGGTGTCTAAGCAAGCTGCCTTTGTTTTTCGTAGTTGATCATCTTGGCCAGTGGCGGCCCTCAGGCTCTGGTGAACATCATGAGGACCTACACGTACGAGAAGCTACTGTGGACCACAAGCCGTGTGCTCAAAGTCCTGTCCGTTTGCTCCAGTAACAAACCTGCCATCGTGGAGGCTGGTGCGTTTATACAGGCGCAAACACCCACCCACGCGCGCACACGCAGCGATCAAAGAGTTCAGGGTTTATTGACTTTGACATGAAAGCTAACACAATTGCACTGGGTGTCTGTTTGTAGTTTGGCTGTAGTTTGTTTGGCTGAAATTACCTTCTATAAATTCAAGTCTGGTGTCTCTATTCATTCTTCTTATGAGAGCAAGAAATGTACTCGTGTTAGATCTAGTTATCCGAAGTGACTTAGAATTGCCCTGAGCATGGTGAGGACTCATGCTCCTGGATCCGTCATGTAATAGTCAAGCAGACATGTCTAGAGACGGGCAAGTAGTTAAACCTGGTTACAACCTCGCTACATTGTATTTGAAAAAATTGGACTTTAGAGGTCCAGCCTCTAGAGATTTTATTGATTTTAAAGCAGAAAAAAATGCAATACGCAACAATGACTGCAGATTAGGTCTTAAATCCTAACTTTTTTTTTTTTAATAGGAATAAGTCCTAATCTTTTGAAAACCTGTAGGCACCCTGTTTCCGACACTTGGAAAGTCTGCATTTTTGTTTCTGTTCACGGTTTGTTTTCTTTTTCCCAGGAGGCATGCAGGCTCTCGGCCTTCACCTGACCGACCCCAGTCAGCGACTGGTACAGAACTGTCTCTGGACCCTCAGAAACCTGTCAGATGCTGCCACCAAGCAGGTACACGTACAAGTTGTAATTTGTTATTTAAAATGGACAAAGCATTCTGTGTGATGTGTTTTTTTTTTTTTTTTTTTTTTTTTTTTTTTGGGTTTCCTTTTATATTTTCAGCCGTAATAACATGGCTTTAATTTTTTCTCTGCTGTAGGAGGGTATGGAAGGCCTGCTCGGCACCCTGGTCCAGCTGCTCGGATCAGACGACATCAACGTGGTGACGTGCGCCGCCGGCATCCTGTCCAACCTTACCTGCAACAACTACAAGAACAAAATGATGGTGTGCCAGGTCGGTGGCATCGAGTCGCTCGTGCGAACAGTGCTCCGAGCCGGAGACCGCGAGGACATCACCGAGCCGGCCGTGTGCGCCCTCCGCCACCTCACCTCCAGACACCAGGATGCCGAAATGGCCCAGAATGCTGTGCGCCTGCACTACGGCCTTCCTGTGGTGGTCAAACTGCTGCACCCACCCTCACATTGGCCTCTTATTAAGGTACAAGGCTTTCACTGGCTGTGTGTCCAGATACATATTTGTCAACCAGTTCCGCAAATTTGTTGCCCGTTTAACCACCTCAAGGTTAGCCGTCAATGTCTGATCGTTCCGTTCTGCTTCCTTTCCCAGGCCACGGTTGGTCTGATCCGTAACCTGGCGCTATGTCCAGCCAATCACGCACCACTGCGCGAGCAGGGTGCCATCCCCCGTTTAGTCCAGCTGCTCGTGAGGGCGCACCAGGACACCCAGAGACGCACCTCCATGGGAGGCACACAGCAACAGTTTGTGGTGAGTGTTTTTGGCAAGTGCCTCGAATCAAAATGACTGCTTTGTAGAAATGGTTTCCCTACTGCCAGGCACTAGTACAGACCAAAAGCTCATGTGGTGTTTTTTTTTTTAAATATACTCTTGTGATTGGGTTTTTGTATGCGTGCTCTACAGGAGGGAGTTCGAATGGAGGAGATCGTAGAGGGCTGCACTGGTGCGCTCCACATCCTGGCCAGAGACGTGCACAACAGAATTGTTATCCGAGGACTCAACACCATCCCTCTGTTTGTTCAGGTACAACATGTATGTTTTGCAAGTCATGTTACTGGTGCTATGCAGATAGACCGGGGCAAGCTGGTACGGTTGAATCATTAATAATAAGAACAAAAGCACCAGTGCTCAAGAGCTCTCTCTCATTCTCATTCTCATATTCTCATTGTGCAGTTGCTGTACTCTCCGATCGAAAATATCCAGCGCGTGGCGGCCGGCGTGCTGTGCGAACTGGCGCAAGACAAGGAAGCGGCCGAGGCCATCGAAGCAGAGGGAGCCACGGCGCCCCTCACTGAACTGCTGCACTCCAGAAACGAGGGAGTGGGTGAGTGTGTTTAGCGTTTAGAGGGGCCGTTCAATTTAAACTGTTCCGAAGTTACACAAATGATTAAGCCAGTTGTTGACTTTCATGCTTCCCTTCTTTTTCCGTGTTGCCGTGCCAGTTAGCTTTTTACAAATGAAAATCGGAGGTCATTTGAAATCACTATGTTTAGAGATAATATATATTTTCGTATTTGCAGTCTAGCTGCTTTTTAATAATGTGTGGAAAATTCAGTGCTGCATCGTGCAACTCCGCTTCAAAGCCATTTTTTTCTTTCAAAAAGTGCAAACTGTGCACATGGGCCTTGTGTATTGTAATTTCAATGTTTTTCCCTCTACAAACTAATCCATATGTGGCAGCAGATTACCAACCATGTTGGTTTGATTCTTTTTGGCCTTTTCGTTTAATTCAGCTTTTTTAAGGCAGGTACAGTCTGTTCTGTTTGGAAAGCAGCGTAGAGACCGCTGTCTTCTGAGGTTTCCTTATTTTTGGACCAATTCAAAGTAGCACAATGTGTCCTCGTTTTGGAAAAGGCAATCCCATAATTTGGTTCATCAGACCATGAAAATTTCAGGCATGCTGCAAACAGAATCATTGCTCTGACTTTTCAGTCAAAATGCTGCGTGTGCACAAATCCTGTACATCGTATCATGATGAGATATAAAGGGGAGGCAGTTATTCTATATATATATATATGATTATATGAAACAAACTTGTTAAACAGCATTAAAGTTGAGTAATCACCCTCTCCTTCTTCGTGCATATATAGCTACGTATGCGGCAGCTGTGCTGTTCCGCATGTCCGAGGACAAACCTCAGGACTACAAGAAGCGTCTGTCTGTGGAGCTGACCAGCTCTCTCTTCAGAACAGAGCCCATGGCCTGGAACGAGGTACGTGCGCATGGTAACGGAGTACACGTGCGATTTAATTATATGGCTGTATTTGATTTTCTGTCCATCTTCCTTAGACTGCTGATATGGGTCTGGATATGGGAGCTCAAGGAGAGCCTGTTGGATACAGACCAGACGGTAAGAGTCCTGCCACGTTTACCCTTGATGGCAAAAAAGATTGTACTGAAAATACAGCGAATTAGCACTGATTGTATTATCACACTGATAAACAGTCTTTTATTCCAGATTGTAAATCTAACTATATTCACATTATACGTACAGTGAAGAAAGGCAATATATAATACCTGCAGCTTTTTTACTATAGTGGGCTTATTTTTCTGTTGCATAACCTTTTTTCCATCCAGTCCCTCACATGGTGAACATGTAGGCGAACACAAGTTTTACCTGAACGCATCATTAATATTTGATGTTTAAACTTTGCTTTGTGTGCCTGTACCCCCCCACCCCGAAGACATCTTTCATGCTTATTTATAATTTTTTCCCCTCACCATCTACGTCACAGACCCAAGCTACCGCCCCTTCCACTCGGGCTATGCCCAGGACGGTCTGGGCATGGATGGCATTCTGGAACACGAGCTCGCTGGCCACCATCCCGGAGCAGAGTACCCAGTGGAGGGGCTTCCTGACCTCGGCCACAGCCACGACCTGATGGACGGCCTTCCTCCCACAGACTCCAATCAGCTGGCCTGGTTTGACACGGACCTCTAAACACATTCTCACACACACACACACAGTCTGCAAGTAGAGAAGGTGAGACCCTAAACCATATTACCAGGTTTACATGTCTGTAGTCCATGTTAGTGCGCTGTAATGATCAGTTCCTTCACAGAGGAACAGTGCTAACCTAGCGTAAAATGGGAAGGAAGCTGAAACTTTGGACGGGACACATGATTAAAAGTTTTAACATCTCTCACTCTGTGGGTTTTAAGCTAATGATCTTGCAAGTTTCTGTTTTTAGCTTTTCTGGTAATAACTTGTTCCTGTAATGCTGAATTGTTTTTGTTTGTTTTCTGTCCCCCCTCCCTTACAGCTGTATTGCGTGAATGAATCTGCATTGTGATTTTTGCCTAAGGAGTCATGGAAGGGTTGCGGCGGGAGAGCGAGCATATCGGAAAGTGCCTGACACAATGCGCACACACAAACACTGCACACACACACACGCACACACACTCACATATGTACACACCTGTTGGAGATGAGAGGGAGTTTTCTACGAGGAACAAGAGGAAGGGAAGCCAAACCCCCCCTTTTTTTTTGTTGTTGTTATTATTCTGGACTTTGTTTTCTCCACTTGGCCCTGATGGCGGAAGGAAAGTTCGAGAGGGATTCTGGGAGCGGTTGCTCTTTAAGAATGGAGAAGGAAAGTCTAAAGATGGAACTGTATACCTTTTTTAGCTTTGTTATTATTTCACTTTCCGTTTTTTAACGCTTTCTTTCTTTATTTTTTTTTTTAAAGAAAAGATGATCAGTCTATGGTACTGACCTCCTAACTTGGTTTTGACCTTTAGTATGTACTCATTATTTCTATTTTTTTTTTTTCTTCTTCTTTCCCACTTCTGTTTCAGCGGTAATTTGTATTTCCTTTTTATGTCTTCTGTAGTGTTGAGTTGTAGTGGACTTGCCTCATTTTGGTTTCTCAATCTTTCTCACGTAAACGGTGTCGAACACTAATAATCGGTTTCTATGTAATCTGACTGAAAGTGTAATGTGTAGCTTTTTTATACGATCAGCTGTTTAACCTCGGAGTATTGGGGTGGGAGAAATATATGCATTCTTATAAACTAAAGTATGCCCAGAGAGGCACTTTTCAGTGTCACAGTTGTTCCAAATAAGGTGTGGGGTGAAATACGGAGAGTATTGGAGGAGACGGGGCACAGGCTTGACAAAGATCTTTTCTTTTCTATGCTATCTTGAGGTAGTCTCTCTATTGAAGCGACGTCGTTGTTTTTGTTTGCCTTTGCGGCTTATTTCGGGAACATGGATAATGACATAGCTAAACAATAAAAGACTTTTATTCCACTCTGTTTTCTCAGAACTGTTTTTTTTTTCTTTTTTTTCTACCGCAGTGCTGATTTCCTTCGCATTGTTGCTTTTCTCAATTTTGATTGGTCAAAAGGATTTTGTTTTCTCTTCAGGAGAATTCAGGATTCTGGGAAACTAGAAGTATTGCCCCCCCCCCCCCTGAAAATTAATACTATGAATAGCCTACTAATACACAGGAAAGCAAAAATAAAAGTATCTGCTCCCTTGCAAGAAATATTTTATGATACCTGCCCTGAAAGAAAATACTATTGTGCAATGCTCTGTGGTTTCTTGGAAATATGAGGAGCTGCATTCTTTTAAGAGCATAGTTATAAAGATAAAAAGACTATTTGTTTCTTTAGTAAATAAAAACTGCATTCATTGCCAAATTGCTTTTCTGTAAGAGAGGAAGGAAAACGGTCAACCTTGGCTTGGTCACGGTTACTCTGCTTCATCACACCACTTCACGTTTCATTCCATACCAAGTGCGACTCTTCGTCAATGTTTATTTTCTCCGTCATTGCGTAGCGTCTTAGCTTCAGCCGCCTTTCATGCATCGGGTTGCTGATCACGAACAAAGGCCGTGTCTTCATCCTATTTGAAGCACTCGCATGTAATTGATTTAAGGTTGCTCATCTACAAATCAGCCTTTCAGGGAAATAAAACGATCATGTGTGGGTGGGTGGGTGGGTGTGTTCAAGTTCAAAGGGAGGCGTCGTTATTGTGTGTGGCTCTAATCAGCCAACCCTTTTACATAAATCCATTCTGCATCTTTATGTCGGAGCCGAAGCTTTTTGGTAGCCATGTTAAAAAGAACTTAGTAAATCAAGTGTCAAGGCGCGGTCATTTTGCTCGCTTATATAAAACGACAGGTACAGTTTATTGTTTTTCGTAAATGGGAGCCAATGGTGTTCAGATATGCAAATGCATTCCATGTAACGTCTTTCAACGTGAAGGATGTAGGAGGTTACAACCAGATGTTGACTGCTAGAAGGAACTTTCATAGTTCTTAGAACCATTGGATGAAGTACCTCCTTTTTGTGTGTTCGCACTGCAGGAACTGAGAACAATCTTGGTTCTTGGAATGGCATTTTGAAGGATTTTATTTATTTATTTATTTATTTATTTATTTTTTTTTTTTTAAAAGCTCCTACTTCACATTAGTTCTCTGTCCGCACAAGAGGAAACGAGTGATACAAGTATGGTGTGTGGCGATTAGTTGAAAGATGAGCCATTGCACCACAGGCCAAGCACCAGTTTTAAAAATCTGTGTAAAATGTTAGCCGTGTAAACAACAGAGGTCAACATTAGCGTTAAAAAACAGGGAAAAACAAACGTTTGATATGCTGAAGAGACGTCACTATGCCAACCATCAGCTGGTTTACGTCATTTCAGTGTTCCTAGTGGTGGTGCGAATGCAAACAGAAAAAAAGCCCTTGAAAGTATGTAGTTCTTGGGTGGGTCGTTTTCCTCAAGGAGTCTTGAGAACTGTTCTAAAAGCGCCTTATATGAAAGGAGTTTTAAAAAAACAAAAAAAAAACCCAGCGTATGACCAATCCCACCCAATTCTGATGGAATTCTGACCGACCCGACCCCCTTCTGAAGGAAGGTTGCCCAATCCTGACTGCTCCCGAAGGAACTCTGACTAATCCTGTCCGCTCCCGTCATATTTGTTTCTCACCCATCTCTGATCTTTTCCAAGGAACTTGGTTCCATTTCCTAAAATATAAACAAATTGGTAACCTAAAACCATTGCGACCGTGAGCACCTTGACTGTAACTTAATACATCAGCGATACCTCGATCACGTGGTTTCTTGGAAGAAGATACATAAGATCGGTGTTGGGATGTAGCTTAACTGTAAATTTTTAGTAGTGCGGTAGTGTTGGAGCTATTTATAGTATATTTTTCACTAAGTAACCATATAGCATGATAAAACTAGCTAGTTAGATATTTCCCAAAACAAACCGAACCCGGAATATTGGAGTGAGACATTTTTAGAAAATGGTAATAAACCTGTCCCTTCAGTCTTAAGTCTCTCAATGTGTAGTTTAGCTATTTTTAATATCACGAGTAGCTTGACAAATAACAGTTAAGACACACACCACTGAGATGAAAAGTAATGGTTCTGGCTACTAGCATTAGTTATTAAAAGCAGAGGCACTGATGTTGCTAGCGCTGGAGCACATGCTCACACTTGTGAAGAGAGAAAAAAAAAGTTTCTGCCCCCCTCTCTCTCTCTGTTGTGGTGGGAGGAATTTCACTGAGCCTTTGCCAAATCGGTCGGCTCCAGTTTGAAGCCGTGCCACAGCGCTTTGGCGATTCCGTCGGCGACTTCAAACAGATCACACGCTCATCCTACCGTCTCAGGACGAGGACGAGGAAAAAGGAGGTTTTGTCCAAATTGGCCCAAAAGGCGGTTTGTTCGTCTCTGTAATGAGCCCGTGTTGTGCTGCAAAAAAAGGAGGTGCGAGGGTGCGGATATTTTTTCTCAGCTTTCTAAGAGCTCCACTCTCCCCCCCGCCCCCCCTAAACACACACAAGCCGAAACATACCGCAGTCATATATCAGTGGATCAAAGTGGAGCGAGGGGAAGGGAGATAAGGGAGATGGCAGGAGATTGTCGACATGGCTCTTGAGAGAAAGAGAGGGGGGAGGAAATACGACGAGAACTCCGTGACCTCCACTCCCACACACACTTTGCTGGAGGCTACACACTGCACCTGTGTGACTGAGAAGCTCACATTAATGAGGACAGGGTCAAGACCCGGCCTTTGCGCTCCGTGACTGTAAACCGACTATAAATAAAGACTTTATGAAAAACAAGTACGTCCATTCATTCGCTAGTCACTTTTATTAAACTGGCTTAGAACTGAAGGAAACATCTGACCAATCAGAATTGGGAATGGAGAAGGAGCCGTTCTGAAAATGAGCCAATGTGCGGAAGGTGGCGCGAACGCAAATGACCCGGCTTCACGGTATATAGACAACTGCAAAAAGAGATTTTAGAGATGCAGAAATCTGCTTCAGAATTACTTAGTGAACTAAATGAATGTAGTCCAAAACAAGGACGGTATTTTCGTCAATATAGTGGTATGATCTAAACTATAATATACTGTATGTACAAAATATATAGAGGGGATTCAGTATATTAGCTAACTTTTGATGCAGTGATGGTGTAACAGCACAGACTTTGTCCCACACAGTCTGCTTTCACAAGAACAAGAGGACTGTTGCCTGGCAACCGCAGAGGCTCCTGGCCTTGAGAGGTACTTGTCCACACACACACGCTTGCATATGTGCAGGTGTTTGCTGGTAGCGAAGATGAAAGGCAAACGTCAACGGATCAAAGCGATCACCTTTGAGGTAAAAATCCAATAAGGCTGATTCGAAGCTCTTCTCTAAGCAGGTTAGCACTAAGTGAACTCTCTCTCTCTTACACACACACGCACTTGAATTCTGGGCGCTGTCCAGTGCAGGAAACGGGATCGAAAGCTCGATGTCACATGAATAAGTGATGTCATGTGTGATGTGGTAAATAAATGATGTCACAGCATTAAGACAGATGGAGCTACTTAAAAACGGAGACGTCCTTATGACTCCTCGCATACGGCTAGAGATGGAATGATGCATGAGGAATAAAGACGAACACCCGGACGTTGATGCTTTTCAACCTACAGCACACCTTGAAGTGTTTTATTCCTCTTACACCACAGCCATTACAGCATCTTGTTTATTTATGAACGTCACATCATGCTTTTTGCATTTACAGTTACATTTATAACTCGACTTTTAAGACACTCCGTCCAAAAATGGACCATTTGACCGAATTCGAATTTAACTGACAGGTAGTCACATGACCAAACCATAATCCACACACACTGCATAGTACTATAAAGACTAATATGTAGTATACAGTACACAAGCATGTACATTTGAACACAGCCATAGATTTGGTTGCACTTTATTTTGGTATACATTTGTATTACCTTGTTTGTAGAGTCGTATATTATAAGGGTTTGACATATAATTTGTAGTTCTCATATTCAAAATACTCTCCATCTCTGCGAAAGTGATCCAGTCCACCCTTGAGCAGCATTAAGGGATCGAAGATCTGCCAATCATATGTCGCCCTGGGCTAACCCTAACCCTAACCCTAACCCTGGGCCATTGTTCCGTCTCAACGCCAGAGGCGGTAAAGCTGTAGCTCCGCCCCCTCGACCTCAGACCGCTCCCTGGGAAATCGGACACGGTGACCTTGTGACCCGATGACCTCTGGAACCTCTCTTCAGTCTAGTTAGAAGATTTCCTCGCGTGTATAAGAGACATTATTGTGATTGACGGTTCACATTAGAATAGAATCCTGTGTAAAGATTAGATCAAGGCACAGATGCTCACATGGTTTGTGCTTGTTTCTGGCTTCCAAGGAAGCATGGAAAAATAATACAACAGAAATTAATGATATTATTAAAAATATATAATATTTTGTGCAGCACCGAAGAAATTTAATGTCTCTGTCACTACAAAGAACCCTTCAGCTCTTATTTTTCCTCAGGTAAATATGGCAGTGGTAAATGAATGCTAAATGATATATTTGTAAATGTAAATTGTACAATGATCTGATGCCAATTCGTTTTTTTACACTGAATAACACTGATTATGACGAGCTTGAGTGTGATTGGTTTCAGCCTACCAGGCAGACTAACCCTTTTTTTCCCAATACAAGCAACTGAACAATGAAACCCAACAGGTAATCTCATATCACATTTCTATTTCCAAGGTAACACACAGTTGATATAGATGTAGCTTCTGGGGGGAAAAATAAACGTCACGTCACATGATTAACATCAGCTCACAGACAACTTCTTTGTCATCCTGAAAACTGTATAAAGTCTTTCATTTTCATGGAAATCAGCATTACTGGTTAAGTTTAAACGTCACAATTGGAACAACACTCTCTCTTATTCTTGAACGTTCCATCTGATTCGTACATGTTTCTCCTTCCGTGTTTCCTAGCAACATTTGTGATGTAGTACAACTCAATTAATAATAGTTTAAAGGTGCAGTCATCAATTCTGGAGAAAGGTCTGTTGATCTTGAAACTCAACAGCCAACCAAACACACACACCTCCCTTCAGAAGCTCCACCCCTAAAATTCACGGACATACGTTGCTAAAGCAACGACACTTCCAGGGAAACCGCCATCTCCCTCCTTCCCCTTCCCCCTGTCCTGTGATTGGCTGGAATACATGCACTGTTACTGACTGGCTGGAATAATGTTGCGTGGCTCGGTCTTTCTTTGTATCGCTGTTTACAGAGTCAGGGCTGTGTTTTCAGTGAACACACACACGCAGAATGGACAGTTAGCGGACCATGAGAAGCTATTAGCTGAATCAGACAAAAAGTAGATTGGATTAGAATCGATGGCTGCACCTTTAATGTCGATTCCATATTTGTAACTTACAAATTCAAAAAGTAAATCAAAATACTCGAATTTGAAGTTTTTTTTTTCTTATTTATCTTTTATATCTATCTATCTATCTATCTATCTATCTATCAATCTATCTATATATATATATATATATATATATGTATACTATTGTAGCAGTTGCAGGTAAAAGAAGTACTGGGAATAAAACACAACCTGTTTATTGATGGAGTTAAAACTAATTTCAATTCTGATACTGATAACTTGAATCTAGAGAGAAAGATTAGCTAGTTAGTTAGTTGACACTCCCTAGGATTGGTAAGAGCATTGTTACGGTACAGTGTGACGACGACAGCAACAGTAAAAACACCCTATTGGAATATTTTGTTGCCTCTGCCAGGAGGTTCATTCTCTGGAATTAAACCCTATTGAAAACTGACTTCAACGTTAGCACATAAAGAAGATTAAAAATATTCTGTACTGATGAGTGGACCACGAATCCTCTCCAAAAGTTTCAAACTATTTTAGACATTACAGGAAGAGGCTCACTGGCTGTTATTCTCGCAAGGGAATGCTTCACCAGATATTACGAAGCTATCCGAGAAAACATTTTTTTGGGCAAAAAAAAATGTAAATGAATCCACACGCTCCCATATACTTAAGCTCATCTCCCTGGCTGCAATTCATTTCTGCTTGTTTTCCTGACTGTACACTCACACACAGTCAGGGTCACTCATTCGGCGGTACACCCTTAAATATTCATGTTTGGCCACAGCAAGGCCCAATAGGGGGATAATGAGGACCACTGGGACGCCTCTCGGATTCCCTTGAGACTTTAATCTGTCCCTTTCTCATTGACACACACACACAAACACATTGGACGGTCAATAATAATGAATGTTAGGAGGACCGGGACCATACGCATACGCACACACACACAATAACAGACCTATCAACTTTAAGCAGGGTCAAAGTGCACTGCAGTCTGTAAGTAATTGGACAGGGACTTGGTTCTCGTTATTTTGGCACAATTCTGATTCAAGATCAGCATCCGTTTTTCTTACATCGTCCATGCATTTCGGTTGAAAACGTAAAACGGTATTACTGTCGAGTTACTTAACGACTGCGCCATGTTTCCGTTGTGACATTTGAATCACAATGAAAAGACAGATCGAAAAACATGAAATAAAATACACTGGTGTTAATGCTTTTCATTTGGGACGTGAGGACGACACGTCACACTGAAAAGCGATCATTTTAACATGTATACATGTTTTTTGCAAGTTAGCATGAGCTCGAGTAAGTGACGTAGCAGCCGTAGCGCTTTAGTTTCACTCCTGTGTTTTAAGGAAATACTTTAACAATTCATACATAGCATACGTGTATTAAGAACGTTAACGGACATCCTTGACTAAAGAACTGTAGAAAACCGGTTTACTCCAATGAGCTTATAAAGAAAGTCTAAGGCGAGGTCTTTGCAGTCCGACGGTAAATGTTACAAATATACAAATTCCAAAAGGAACAATAAAGTTTTTTGAGACACTTTGGATAGCTGGAGTGCAGTAAAGTCTCTCTCATACGTGTTCTGGTATCCATGTACAGTCAAACCACAAATCTCTTACCTCTGAAAAAGTCTCAAGGGACCAATTTTTTACAGATTGTTGCCTCTAACAGAAGGATTTGAGAGCAGTCTACAAAAACTCCCGCCCTTAAAAGAGGCCAGGTCACCCTTCCCAGAATCCAATATGTTGTTTTTGTTTACGTACAGAATAACCTCACGAAAATGGAATGGACAAAATCTTTTACAAAAATTTGACACGTTCACAATACCATTTACGATCTGTATTTTTGTGCATTTTTTACATTCACGCCGTATTTTTGTGCATCGTTTTTCAAACGCAACACAGTAGAATATCGATGGCATCGAAAAAAAAAGACGTCTCGCTACATCGAGCCGAGGCTTATGGGAAGTGTGAGCCAGCTCTTTTAAACTTCCATTCTAAGCGAGTTTGGTTTTCCACAGTAGCCTATAGAAAAATGTGAAATCATCGTCCATGGTAATCGTTAGCAATGGCACTGATGGCTAACCGATTGCTAGCAAAAAGTGGTGGAGCCGATTTTGGCTATAGGAGCTTTGATTCTGTAACAATTAGTAATGATTGTAAAAGAAATTTATTTGTGGAACCAGAAATGTTATATACATACAGAATATAGAGACATGACTTTTTTTTCCTTTTGTTAAGATTACTTTTTTACTTTATATGCTATTAAATTTGCAATATCAAGAATTGCTTCAGTTAAAAAAATTCAAAGCATTAAAAAAAAGACAATATCAGATGGGTATTGGAATCAGTATTAGTTTTTAGAATCAGAATTGGAAAAGAATGTCACCATGCTATCTGTTGTAGTTACAAATGTGATGGGGTCTTTAATGCTTTATAGCATTTAACACATTTTTCCCATTACAAATTATATTATCAGCAATAACTTGAGTGAAAAGTTTAATTTTAGAAATGTTTATGTGAATTTCAGCATTGCTTGCACAGACGCTGGATTATGTAAAACCTGACTATCATGATGATGGTAAAATGACTTAAATATAAGCAAATTATAATATAGAATCCTCAATATTGTACGTTCAAGTTATTGCTGATTCCCTTTCTTTTATTACATTTTTTTTTAAACTTCTTTTTAAAACTTTATTTGTTTGAACTATTTTTCTGGGCTTTATAAACCCAGTTTTAAATGGGAAAATAAATGTACAGTTTTTTCCAATAAGTAATATAATAGTGATATAACAACAATAATAATAATAATAATAATAATAATACCACCATTAGTTTGAATAGTCTTATGGAAAATATAAATAATAATTAAAGATAAATAGGAAATAAAATAATGAAAGGTTCCAAATAACAAATCTAGTAACATTATTGCAACAAATAGTACAGTATTTTCAATTCATCATCTAAAGTCATCTGTGTGGTGTGACCAGACTTGTGGTGACATTTGGCCAGTCCCCACAAGTTAAGTATATATATATATTCAAAGATGTAACCAAACCTGCAGCTTTCTTTTCATATCTATATGTTATTTTTATGTATCTTTAGGTTTCCTGTTGGTAACTGAGACTAGGATTAGTGTCAGATTTAGGTGTAGCATAGCATTAATAATGACATCAGTGAAAGGTCCTCACAAGGATAGTACACATGAATGTGTGTGTGTGTGTGTGCGCGCTTCTCTTTATTACTGTCAGTGTATGAAGGTCATCGACAAATTGAATGAGCAAAGCGAGCGATGACACAGCTGAACACACACACACACACACACACACACACACACACACACACACACACACACACACACACGACAATAAACACCTCACTATCCTTTTTTCTTTTTAAATCTCGCCTGCCTGAGATTTACTCACGCACAGAGAAAACACACACAGATTAAATATGGATTAAGCTGATTTGCATATAAATCGTTTTGGAGAATATTCGTCATGAGTAATCATGCAGCGTTTGCATGGCACAGCAGCATTGTGATGACTTGGTGAAAAAGCTACATCCATCAACCACTGCGGGTGGGGCGGTGTTGGAAGAGAGTGCATAAGTTTACACGCCCTTCAAACAAAACAGTGAAAATGACTCTAGTTTGTATAGCATCAAAACATTATTTGTTAACATCATTCGTTTCTTTTTATTAGCCAACACTAATACATGGCAACCATGAGGTGCATTTCACCAGGCTGTGCATATGTGGAAAAAAAAAATCATGTGCTACCTATAAAAAAAAAATGAAATGTTTTCATTCATTTCATTATTTGAAAAAGTCCACATGTGGTAAATGTGAATCAGAGCATGTGAGGTGCCTAGAAGCCACATTAGGAGTTAACTTATAAAAATGTCAAATATATAGAGATACAGTATAATTACCTAGCTAGCACTTTATTTCACTAAAGCACCGATGATTGATTAACCTGGACAGGTGGACGTGATGAGGGTTGGACCATGTCAGTCGGTCCTTTTTTTGCGATGTTTGGGCATGAGATTGACGGATTATATTGTCTTTTATCTCACCGATATGCACAGAACAGTCAGAGCCTAAAAGTAGGGAGATTGCGATTGAAGGAAAGGCCTTTTATTTAAAAAGGAGGAGGAGGAGGAGGGGAGATGTGATCAGTCTGGACATGTTGTCTCTTTCTTTGTCTCTCGCTCACTTTGACAGCAGACTCATTCAGTCTCTAAATCACTCTTTTCTCCTCCCTCCCATCCTTTTAAAGAAGCACAGGTGGGATAAAGACCTGCAGGGACCTGAGTCTCTTTTATGTCAGGCGACACCCCCATCTTCCCCCAGCACACGCACAATAGAGACACGAAAAAAAACACGACTGTGAGATAAGGGTTGAACATTCTTGTGTGTTCTTCAGTAATATCATAATCGATTTGTTAGAACACTGTTATGTCGGAGCTTTAACACAGGACAAGACCATCGTGGTTCTAAATGCAACCACGTAATTTTATTTGTAATTAAATTGTATTTCATTTGTAAATGTATTTGTGTAATTAATAAGACTTCAGAGTGTGCGGCGATATGGAAATCATCAATGACAAGATGTTAAAGTGTCTACCACAGCAATTTGCATATTTATTAAGGAACACGACCTCCATTTTTAGTTAACATCCTGGAACGTCCACAGAACAAGCTGGTTCCGGTCATCGCTTACGCTTTCCCAGCCGTAGCTCATCACCCTCTTGTTTTTTCGTTCTCTTGAAGACAACAAGGCAAAAATCCAACTTGTCCTTCCCTGAAGGCTTACCCAGGTCACAAAGTGCTGACACTGGAGACTCCTTCCATGAATATTATACATCTCCTCACCATGTATCAACAATTCATGGTTACCAACATTTAATTACAGAATTACAGGCTGTCAGAGCTGTGGTTATAGAAAATGACTGAACACCTTCTGACCAATCAGATTCAAGAATTCATCCAAAAGTAGACAGATTACATTTCTATACCCATAGAGTTTTCAATAGAGAGTGCCTACTCAAAAAAAAGGCACTGTAATGATGAAAAAGGTCCAAAAATAAGTGTCCTTTTTAGACAGGCATTGATTTTTGACGATATTTTAAAAGTCTAAATTTGGGGAAAAACATGCCTGGATTATTTTATTCTATTTGCATTACTTGTGACATATGTGATATGTTGACAGTGAATCCACAGGCAACTGTTCATTTTAGAGCTCAGAGAAGGAGGACCAACATGGCCGACTGGAGCATATAAATTGGAACACCATATTCCCTCTGGATGTAAAAGCTATTACTGCTGATAATGACAAAAAAAAAAAAAATGCTGTACATGTCTGCCTGTAGTCACAGCTAGACCCCACCACCATACCATGTTTGAAACTTTTCCATTAAGCCCTTGTTCCCCAGTCAAACTAAAAAGGCATTAATATTCATCAATTTCCTATGCAAATCTTATGCGGTCTCGCTTCAATCCAATTCCGCCCAATTACAGCTGCCCCCATTAATCTCCCTTCATGGTTCTGATGGAGGCAGCAAAAACTGAGGAATATTTGATCTCCCTTATCATGAAACTAACGTCTCAGATTTAAACATGGTGCCTTTGCAACATTATCATACACCACGATATGGGACGTTAATGGAAATAGATGAATAGTTTAAAGTTTAGGATCCGAAGAAGAAAGAGAAGCTAGTTCACCTCGAGGTCTTTCTTTGTGAAAGCAAAGACAGGTTTTAAAAAAACCAAAAAGATGTATAAAATGAAACAGAATTGAGTCTGAACAGGAAGGTTGCCAGAGCTGTTTGAATCGGACCCTGCGTGCGAAGATAACATTCCCTGAGAGTGATATCATCGAGGCTGACCTGGAAGGTAATGCTGAAGTCATCGTGAACTCATAGTACAGAGCTGACAAGATGATGAGTCTCAAGAAGGTGTGTTATGGCAGGGAAGCCAATATACCATACAGTGCTGGGAACGATTTCGCAATTCATTCATTCTATATAACTGATGTGGGAGAGAACTTCCAGTAACATCAAGCTGACCCTTTCATGTTGCAGATGATTCAGTAAAAATGAATTACAGGTGAAAAGAAAACAACAACAACAACAACAACAACTCAGAGCTGAGATCCCAGCAGTCCAAAAAAAATATGCAAACACTAATCGCATCATGATATTCTTTATTTTTTCCCCCATCGTTAAATTGGGAGAGTGTGGAAAGTTAATACCAAATTTCAGCAAAGATCAGCATATTGTTGTGGCATCTTCATAATCAGAAAATAAACTTCATGTTAAACACTACAAACGTACAGTAAACAGTAATAAAGTCAAGCTTTTTTCTTAAATAGGAGTCCCAGGTACAGCTGGTAAGTTTTACTGAGCATCTTGGAGAATCTGCCACAGTTCTTCAGGAGACTTAGACTGCCACCCTTAATCCTGTTTTTGCAGCAAATCCCAGGAGCCTTCATTATGTTTTTTTGGTTTTTTTTTTGTCTGAAAAGTTGTTTCTTGTATAATATGTTGCTTTTTTAATTAACATAAAAAACATTTTTGGAAAGGTAATGTTTGGACATCTAAAAAGGTCATAAAATAAATATCTAAAAAGTCTCCTAGATTTGGTCTATTCTTAAATTTCTTTTTTTTGCAACTTGTATCTAGGTGGAATAATATTAATTTAACCATATGCATTTACAATTGTGCTCAGACGTGTCTACCAGAAAGCATAAATGTATACATAGCTCCATTTCAAAGTTAAAACTTTAACAAAAATTGTTTGTAGCTTATCAAAAAGACGTAGTAATTGTAAAGACTGTTTATTATCTACCTTAGCTTTGTGGCTTCAGCGAAAACCTAATGAAGCTCAGCACAAATTGGTTTTATTTGTTTACTTGTTTAAATTATAGCTTTAAAGAGCTCTTGAGTGGCACAAACGCTGAAATATTTTTCTCGGAAAAACAGCGCGGTGTAGTTTAAGGATCCCTTCATACCAAATATATATATTTTTGGTTTGGTTACTGTCTTTATCAAGGTATACTGCCATACCAGCATTTTTTTCCACTCATCTACCACATGGCAATGCACAAGTATGACCAGATTAACACAAATTGTGATTGAAAGTTTTCCTGGGTCATGTGATTCCTCTTTCCTCATATAATAAGAGCAGGAGTCCAAAATCAGAGATTTGCATTCATACAAACCATATCCAAATGCTCTGTGGAAAAATATGCAGTGCCCATAATGAACTGCAACAGATAATCATCCTAATGGGGGATACAATAACCCATAATGCATTGTGCTGGTTGTTAGGAAACAAGGGAATGGAGCAGCATTTTGATGAACTGCTGCCATCTGGTGACTATTTAACACACGAGAACATCTTATACTAATCATCATCATCATCATCATCATCATCATCAGCCAAGCCTAATTCTGCCAACCTTCTGAGTAATATAGATCTATATGAATCCAGGTTCTCTTAAACTTCTGTTTTATTCTTTTATCTTAGTTATCACCACAGTGTGGCTCTTTTTAAAATTGGCACTAGAACTTTATAGATCCAAGTCATCCATAACCAGCCAAAAACACTCTTAAGAAACCCTTTTATGATGTATACAGTTTTCAGTAACTACAGTTTTAGAAGAAATTCCCTTTGTAGAAACCTTAATTATACAAATATTTTTAAAGGCCTTTTTTGAGTGTGAACAGGCAAAAATATTACAAATACTTGTTTTGTTCATAAGATGATTTTATACATCCCTGATATTATATGGTTCCAGATTAAATATAGCCATGTTTAAGGACATACAGAAAGAGACAGTTTGTGGTCAAAAGGTTTGTGGCATTTGTAAATTTGATAAAAACAAACAAACAAACAAACAAAAAAACATTAACCACCAGCATCTGATACCTGAGCATTAAGTTCTGGGCAGTAAAGTGGCTGATTTTAACTTGTGGTCCACTTTTGGTCTGAGATATCAAGGTTGAGTTCTACTGGTTCTGGCAGCCATATCCAGATCTGGTTATCAGCATTGTATATAGACCAGGTGAGGGTACTGTGCTACTAAGTCACTTATTTGCTATCTGGGTCCGTATACATGTCTGTACAGGGACAAATGTAGCTGAATATTTATTTTGAAGACTGAGATTAAGCAGATTAATATACACATCCTATTACTATTCATTAATGCCAGGAGTCTTTTCCATTGCTTTTTTGCCTACCATCATTCCTTTTATATTCGTGGCTGTATTTAACTGCTGGTGTAGAGTTGGACCTGATCAAGCTGGGTGGAGTCTAGCTGAAGGTCTGTAGGGGGAGATGTTAAAAGGTACTGAATATTATAAAGAATATACGTTATAATTCTTACTGTGTACTCATCAGTTACGGATGCTCCAAAATATTGAAGAGTACAGACATACTTGTGTGATTTCAGACGCACCTGTAGCTTTAGTGTGATGTTTACTTACTTCACAGCTGAATAAAAGTATTTCTTAATTAGAAAAACAAACATTTTGAAAACTTTTATGTCAGAATAGACAGATTACAAGAGATTCAGTGTTTTGCTCTAAAACATTTAAATAAATAAATAAATAAAAATTCAAAAGGACATGTTTACAGCTTCCTGTCCCTCCATGGTTATAGGCGTGTCCTTATTTGTTTATTTGTTTGGGTAATTAGTTTGGAATACATGTTTCCATATTAGATTACAAGATATAAATAACTTCAATAAATAAACAAAGATGTTTTATAAATGACTTATGTACAGCATTTAATGATAGCACCAGAAGAAAAGGAAAACGTGCCAACGAACAAAAAACAATATCATTTTATCTACTATGAAATAACACGTCTGCTGCAGTATGACGCAATCTGGAGCGTGACGTCACGCCCGGTTCGGCGGCTGTGGATGATGCTCTGTCCTTCAGCGTAGAAAGAGGAGAACGAGGAGAAAGAGGGGGAAAGAGAGAGAGAGAGAGGGATGGATGATAGAGAGGGGAAGCGTGGAAGACAGGACAGGACGAGTGTGTAGAGTGTTCTGGGAACGGGATACCGGAAATGTTGCCATCTCTTTGTGTCGGAATTGAGCAGTAATCCTGCACGCGCGCAGCATCAGCAACCCCCAGCATCTGTGACCTGATCATCTGTCCATCATCGAGTCCAGGATTGACGACGTTTCACCTGCTTATTTCTTTTCATCTCGCACCTTAAATCCTTAAATATACCGACTTTTTTTTTCTAATAGGAAGCATCACTGGGTGTCACAGAGCAGCGCGTTGTCGTAAGTGGCCAAAACGGTTCTCTAACCGGAAATACAGATTACAAAATATTTACAGTTTGTTTTTAAAATTTCATAACCCATTTAATTGACCATTTTGTGCTTGGAATTTGTGCTTTATCGCCTGAAATCGGTTTGTTTACGCAAGGTGAACCGCAGCATCCTTGCGACGACGTCATGACGACACAGACGCACCTAGCAGAGCGTGCCGACGTGTTAACGTTGTACTCCTACCGGAAATGAACACATTCATTTACTTTATTGATAGTTATGGATATTTATTGTTATTATATGGATTATTTACTTCAGGATTATACTTTTTTTTTTTTTTTTTTTTTTTTTTACACACAAACCGTTTGAATAAGATTTGTAGTAACTACGGCAACTGTTTGTACTGTCTCGTTCCACAACTCCAAACTACACCTCCCATAAACACCTGCTCTACAGGTGGATTTAGCATGTGGCTAATTTTTTCTAACTTGCCACCTGGCTCGTGAGACAGTCATTACATACCTGTTTATAAAGATTTCTTTTAAACTACATACTTAATTACAGTTATTAACCTTGGTTTAATACAGTCAGAATACCTGGCTTGATGAGACAGTAGTGTAAGATTTGGTTTTTGTGAAGAGAAAACATGAAGAACCTACATTTTAAATAAAAAGGTTCCATATAGCACCAAAAAGGATTCTTTGCTTTGTCCAGAGATATGGTTATTATGGTTATTATCAATACATTATGATATTACTGTGTCATGAGTTATTTA
>JAQQZX010000008.1:17491688-17507724 GCA_030068355.1 Notoglanidium maculatum | reverse complement strand
CAGCGATCCTTCTTATCCCTTAGTTCTCGTGTATTTTCAGTTGAGTCATAGTTTCCTTCTGTTTTCCTGGCCATGCCATAAATCTCTCATGTCCCTTTTTTCTGCTTCACATTTCAGTTTCTTTTTTTTTTTTTATTCTTATCTTCCATTTCTTTTTCCTCTTACATCAGGCAAAGCCCTAATATAACATACCAGTCACACCACTACAAAGGTGTGACAAAGGGTTGTATCCAACGCTGGTCTTAAGTATCCTGCCTGGCAGGTGCAGGCAATCAATTTTAATCAGCCTGGAGAATTCTGGGTAACTGAGTTCTCCCGAATGGCTGTTCTCACTGTTCTCCTGCCCTCTGCTGGCTACCGGCAGTGTAGCACGTCATTTTACAGATTAGTCTAGCTGTGTCGTCTTTTTAAAAGTGAATTATAAAGCATATTTTAATCAACTTTCAAGGATTTTATTTGTACACACTGTTTATTTAATTGACAATGATTAATTTCGTATTTGTGGTCCTTATATAGCGTTTATTCAGTAGGCTAATATCATGTTCTAAATTTGAGTTCATCAGTGCTGTTGTTTCATGACTGGCCACCAGGTAGTGCTCCGTGTCGGCTTTATATCTGAATAGTTTGGTCAGTATCTTGCATTCTTTCTTTCTTTCTGGTATCTGTGTGCAGATGTGTGTAACAGCACCGAGCTCCCTGAGGTGGAGATCATCAGCCTGTTGGAGGAGAAGCTCCCGGTGTACAAGCTGAGAGCCGAGAGTGTGTACGGCTATGAGCACGACGACTGGCTGCACACTCCTCTCATCTCTCCGGACACACACATCGACCTGACCGCCGAGCAGATCGAGGAGAGCCTCAACTACTTCTGTAAGTACAGATGTGTCACTGTGCTCTCCTCATCACCATCCTCATTCTCATGGCCTAGGTGTGAGCATAATGTGGAAAGCCATTGGTGTCAGTTTGATTGTACCTGTCCAGTGCTGGATTCACACATCTCCACTCTGAAGCACATATTTGGATAGAAATATTTATATTCTTGTTACTTGGTGTTCATTATCCCTGTGAGAAGTTAGCAGCTGTTTGTGCTTCACCGATGTCACGGGGGAACAATTTTATGGCAGACATGGTATGGTAGCGAGCTACGAGTAAAAGAGCATTAACATGGTATTAGTATGAAAGTTGTAGCTTTGGAAGCTGATCTGTTCAAACAGAGTGTTCAGAGCAAAGGACTAAAGCGCCGCTGCATCGCTCTCTTTAAGCAGAGATAAAGTTGCCTTTTTCTTGCTTTAAGGAGGTGATCCCGAAATGAGAGCATGTTGGTATTTCTGGTGCGTAATCAGGACAGAGGATGTGACATACACAGATATAGAGTGACTGATGGGGGAAAGAGGACTGTCTAGGGTGCTAAAAATAGGTAGAAAACTTATCTAATGCAGTGGGGTAATTATCACCTCTTTCTCTCTTTCTCTCTCTCTCTCATTCTGGCCTCGTTGCGTCACTTAGGTGTTGTGTGTGTCTTGTACTTGCAGTACACACATGACTGTGTTGCCAGAGGAGCTTTAGTGAGCTTGCGTGTTTTAGAATAGAAACCGAGTACATATATCTCTTTCAGCACTGAGAGAGAGAAAGAGAGAGAGGGAGAGTGGGAGGATGTACAGGAACATTAGGGATGAGTGCACAGAGCTGGAGTGCTTCAACAAGGACTGCACCATCGGTAAAGTGTGTGTGTGTGTGTGTGTGTGTCTGTGTTGGACATGTCCTTTGTATGTTATGACTGTAGTGTAGCATTTGCTTAAAGGTCCCCCCCATCTTGAGATGATCTCTCTTTTTTTTCTGCCTTGCTGCCTTCTCTCTCTCTCTCTCTCTCTCTAGGTATATATCTATATTGCTATCCTCTTTCTCCCCTTCTTTCTTTCTATCTTGCATCTTCTTTCTCCCTTTCCATCTTGCTATTCTCTCTCTCTCTTGGTCCTGTTATCATCTGTCTTTCTTTTCTGTCTTGTTCTCTTTGCTGTCCCTATTTGCTATCCTCTTTCTCGCTCTCTCTCTCTCTCTCTCTCTCTCTCTCTCTCTCTCTCTCTCTCGTTCCTTCTGTCCCATGCTTCGTATTCTTTTTTCCTCTCATTTTCTTTAATTTTCTCCCCATTCACTCCTTTCATTCTCTCACACTCTTTTTCTCTTTCATTCTCTCAGTATCAATATCGTATACTTTCTGTCTTGCTGTCTTCTCTGTCTCTTCAATTTCTCTCTCCCGCGCTCTCTCTTTCTCTCTCTTTCATTCTGGCCCTGATTTATTATAGGGTTTTATGTGTGAACTTGCTAATTGAAAAAAAATCCCAAATCGAAAGCCAATTTTCATTAAATACTGTAAAATTGAGAGGTTGTAGTGCACTATTAATACCTGGTTGATGTGCTAACCACAGTGGAAGGGTCAGAGCCACCAGAGGGCGCTGTGATTGAAATGCCACTGAAAGGCTGCTACATTGAACATTTCTATTAACACATCAACACAAGATTTTGCGTAATGCAACCGTTGTTCCGCACTTTATAGCCCGTGATGGTGTTTAGTTTAAATTTATGTTAAACATATAGGAATGCTTCGTTGTTCAACAATATAAGTTGTTTCAGAGACTTTGCTGCAAAAAATTCTTGGCACCCTTAACGTCAATATTTGATGGAGAGGGATCTTTGTCAGATAATATCTTGGACAAAATAATACCTGTTGAGGCTAACCGTTCTTTTGTGATCTTTCTAATTGGTGGGTGTTTTTGCTTTGTAGTTTCAATGGTAAACAAAAAAAACATCATCAGGCATGCACATGTCCTAGATCATTAGGACGTACAAGAGAACATTTCTCTTGTTGTGTTCGAAACTGGATGCGTGTGTATGTGTGACTGAAACAGCAGAGTTATCTAAGCTGATGCAGTTGCCGAGTACTGTCGGCATGGCAGCGGTTGCCAGGGTAATCATGCTGTGACGTCGGTGTTCCGAGGATCATGTCAGGACACAGAGGGAATAGCTTGCATGTGTTCACAGACAGGCGCTGATCTTATCATAACAACACGGGAAATTCACCACTACTGTAATTAAATAATAACTGTTTTAGATTTATCACATGGATAAGTGTGAGAGAAGAATGTCTACTTTCTATGAGGGTCTCTCTGTCCTACCCATAGTGCTATGCGCTGAACGAGTGGGCCAGATGACTAAGACCTACAATGACATCGACGCTGTCACCAGACTTCTGGAGGAGGTGAGCTGTGCAAATGTGGTGCTTTTACGTCAAAAGATTTATTAAAGAATGGCCCGTCATATGTTTTATCAATTTATAGTTAGATTTTATGTTTGCAACAAACAGATGTTCCCTCAGCTGCAGCTCTTTAAGTTAACCGTAAAACACAACGCCCTCCACTGTAAAGACTTTCCCTTAGCGGTAACCTACAGTTACAGTTTACATCTGCTTGTTACAAATCACTGACATTGGACACTTCTCCCATAAATGTTAAATGTTAAATAAATATCTCCTGGCTTGTAGGATTAGGTCTTAATCAAATTTTTTTTTCCCAGAGCCAGAAAAACTTAAAATGAGCATAAATACAGCTTGCATGTGAGGTCTCTAATAGAAATGTGCTAATCCTGTGACTAATCTTGTCTAAATACATGTTAAGGGTTTTTTTTTTGTGCAAATGCACACGAGTGAGTGAAACATCTGTCTGGCTATACAGAAAGAACGGGACCTGGAACTGGCTGCTCGGATTGGCCAGTCCCTGCTGAAGAAGAACCGGAGTTTATCCGAGCAGAAAGAGTACCTGGAGGAACAAGTGGGGAACATCAGAGAGGAGGTGAGATGAGTTGACCAATCAGAACCTGGCATTGTGTAAAGCAGACTGTCAGATTCTTTTTCTTCTTCACATCTATGGCTATATCATATTTATGTTAGTGTTTACCAGAAGAGTTTGACATTTTTAATAAGTTAGAACTATTGACAAAATTTCAAAGCCTGGCACTGGACACCAAAAACAATATGGTAGCTAACTGTCAAATTAGCTGTTCAGACATATAAACATCATGCAAGCTAACTGTCAAATTAGCTGTTCACACATATAAACATCATGCTAGCTAACTGTCAAATTAGCTGTTCACACATATAAACATCATGCTAGCTAACTGTCAAATTAGCTGTTCACACATAAAAAAACATCATGCTAGCTAACTGTCAAATTAGCTGTTCACACATAAAAACATCATGCTAGCTAACTGTCAAATTAGCTGTTCACACATATAAACATCATGCTAGCTACCTGTCAAATTAGCTGTTCACACATAAAAAAACATCATGCTAGCTAACTGTCAAATTAGCTGTTCACACATAAAAACATCATGCTAGCTAACTGTCAAATTAGCTGTTCACACATAAAAACATCATGCTAGTTAATTGGCAAATTAGCAGTTCACACAAACAGACAGTATGCTGGCTAACTGTCAAATTAGTGGATCACACACATAAACAACATGCTAACTAACTGTAAATTAACGGTTCACACATATAAACAGTACCCTAGCTAACATGAAAATTAGCAGTTCACACACAAACAGCATGCTAACTAAATGTAAATTAGTGGTTCACACACATAAACTGTATGCTAGCTAACTAGCAAATTAGCGGTTCCAGTATGTAAACAACAGGTTAACTAACTGGCAAATTAGCGGTTGACACAAATAAACCGCATGCTAGTTAATTGCCAAATTAGCGGTTCATAAAACAGCATGCTAACTAACTGGAAAATTATAGCCGTTCACACATATAAACAGCATACTAGCTAAATGTCAAATGAACTAAAATCTCAAATGATTGAGTTTGATAAAAACAGTTCTTATTAGCATTGTACAAGTAACTGAATCGTTTTCTTTTTGCTCAGTTGTATCTAAGTACATGGTGAATGAATGGATAACAGAAGTAGCGCTGTTACGACCCAGTATAGGGTTCAGCTGCACAGCATGATAAACAGGAGGAAAAGAATAAGGATAAGATTGTGGGATGAAGGGTGGACGCAGAGGTGCACTACACTGCTAACCAAACACACACACACACACACACACACACACACACACACACACACATACATGAGGTCTCTAAGAAGGGATGTATTGGTGAACACACTATATACAAGGAGTGAACACTCTACACAAAGAATATAAACCAGTGACAGTTTCAGGACAGTCCCAGGCCTAAATAACAAATAAAACTTTCTGTTTTCAGTTAATGTTTGAGCGAAAACAGAAATCTGGCATGTCTTGTAGCATCTGGGATTTCTCTCTCTCTCTCTCTCTCTCTCTCTCTCCCTCTCTCTCTCTCTCTCTCTCTCTCTCTCTCCCTCTCTCTCTCAGGTGGCCCAGCTCCATCACGAGCTAAATCTGAAAGATGAGCTTTTGCATTTCTACACCAACGCAGCGGAGGAGAGCGAGGAGGATGCCACATCTCCACAGTTAGTCTGTTAAAAAAACCTTAAATAATTAAATAAATAAATAAAAAACTAACAGTGAAAATACAAACCTAAATACACATTCACTTCTAAGTGTACATTCTCAGTGTGAACGTGGCTGTGTAAATAACAAGTGCGCCCTTGCCTTTTCCATGCACTGTAGCGCTGTAATACAGTAATTGTGTAAATGTGTTATGGAGGCGCCATGGTAACATGCTGCTCTGTGTTGTGTTTGCGGGGTCAGAGGTCGGGGTGGCAGGATGCCGTTGCCTTTTTCAAGCGGCTCCAATGTGGAAGTGCTTCAGAGGAAGCTCATAGACCTGGAGGAGGAGAACCTCTCTCTCCGATCAGCGGTAAAAGCACTACACACACTAGGATACAGAAAATTAATCGACACCATCTGAATCAAGAATTCAGCAGATTCAGTGTATTTGTTCATTGGACAATCCAACACACTTGAATAGCATCAACTAAGTATTATGTTCAAAAAGGTTTGTGTATGTTTGTCTGTTTAGGCGAGCCATCTGAAGTCAGAGACGGAGACGTTTGAGGAGAAAGAGCAGCAGCTGGTGAATGACTGTGTGAAGGAACTCAGTATGTTAAACAAGCCTGTTAAGAGTTATGTTAATATGTGTAGGAGGAATGTTGACTATATTCCGAGTCGGGTTACGCAGCTACTTACGTCAATTGTCTAGGCACAAGAAGGTCAGAATCGTGCATAACTAAGACACACCTCTGTTTTACTCAGACTCCGCCCCACATACGTAACTCTGATGCAACTTCTTAATAGCGCATAAGTTTGTAGTTTTATTTGAACACTGTCAATATGGTCTCCAGGACAGTCCAGTCTGCAGATCTCCACCATAGCGGAGGAGCTGACCAAGAAGACGGAGGATGCGGCTCGCCAGCAGGAGGAAATCACACACTTGCTCTCGCAGGTCGTCGACTTGCAGAAAAAGGCCAAAACGGTGAGCACTCACCCCGAAAATTCACTGCAAATTAAAGAGCAAAATTACATTAATTTGTATTTGCCTGTGTTGACAGTATGCTCTGGAGAATGAGGAGCTCTCCCAACATCTGGTGGCAGCTAAAGACGCCCAGAGGCAACTCACAGCTGAGGTACAGCAGATCTGTGATGTCAAAGACACACTGTTTCTTTTATTATTCTATTTTTAGATTGGTTACAATTATACAATCCACTCGTTTGTCAATCACAAAGCTTCAGGAGCTGGGCGAAAAGTATTTGGAGTGCATTGAGATGCTGCATGAGGCTCAGGAAGAGCTGAAAAACTTGCGGAACAGGAGCGTGTCTGCTGGAACACCACGGCGTTACCATCCTCTTGGACTGTTCCCTATGGTGCACAAACACACACACACACACACACACACACACTATTATCCTATATTATAACAATCTGTTAATTGTGCATTCATTCGTGTTCAGTAACTGCTTTATCCTGGTCTATCTTGGGAATGCCGGGCGTGAGGCAGGAATACACCCTGGATGGGACATTGTGTATTATATTAGCTAAATAATGCTAAACCTACATACATATAAAGCTAGAATTATTTCTCTCAGTCAATCAGTTCAAACCTCTGAAGTCGTAAATGATTATGATGATCAAAGCCTGTGGGTACTTGATTGGAATATATGGTTGTTTTGATCATGTGGTGACATTTACCCTGCCAAATGAGGAACACCGCTTTTTTTTTCTTTTCTTTTCTTTATATAGTTATTAGTTTGTTAGTTAAGGATAGCTGTAGCATGGTGTTAATTATCTGCATTATAATTTATGTCACTGAAAGGTCCTCACAAGGAATGTAAGACAATCGTGTGTGTGTGTTTGTGTGTGTGTCAGGACTCTCTGGCCGCTGAAATTGAGGGCACTATGAGGATGGAGTTGAGTCATGAGAACCCTGAACACGAGGAGCAAATGTATGAAGCCTTAATTTTTCCATATTATTTTTCAAATTTTACATTTAAGACACTCTCCACATGACCGTTGTTTGCTGGAACAGACGTTCAGAATACTCTGACACCCCGCCTTCCCCCAACAAAAGGGACAATTTTGTTTTTGACAATTTTTTGGACAATAAAATTTTGTACACTAGTAATTTTAAACTTTAGGCACAATATTACATAAAGATCTTGTATTATTGATTAGAAGAGCTGTTTAGAAGAGAGAAGTCCACTATGGCGGCTATTTAACAAACAACCTGATTAGCAAGCTAATTATCTCTCTGGCGACTGACTCTAACCGTTCCATGGCATTACTTTGGGCAATCATTTGTCCTATATCACTTCCTGCTACACACGCCTCCTCTTGTGCTGCGAGTGGCCACTCATATGGTATGGGAGTTATACACTTCGCACTCCCTTTCATATTTAAAAAAAAGTAGTAGCATTCCTGTTCTCTCTCTTTTCACTCCATTTCATGAAGCATGCAAATAGTTCATACCTCTATAACATTTCATGAATGTTTTGTACTGATTATACAGGTGTGTGTTTGCAGGGTACGTCATAAGCGTGTGTTTGAGACGGTTAAAAACATTAACCAGTCAGTCAGGCAACGCTCGCTGGCTCCGCCTTCTGCTAATATCCCAGGGTCCAATCAGACGCTCTCGTCCCCGAGTTCCGCCTTCTCTTATAGCAACACTGACAACACGGCTGCCCTTGATAACCGTGAACAGAGCATGCTCCTGGAGGCAGAGTCAGCAGATACCAGGTGGGTGGGGCGTAACACTGACTCAAAGAAGCAGTGATTATAAATGTAATCAAATGTTTTAACCAGGAATGTTTGGGACCCAGAGCTTCTTTAGGTTTGCACTAGAGCTATGTGGCTAACAATTGACTGCCAAATAGCAACATAACATAACAAGCTTAAATTGTTCATAATAGGGTAGCCATAAATTCTTGTTTAGGAAAATTCTCGTGTGTGTGGCATATTTTCCCCCATGGCCTCCAGTTCTGACGGCCCCGAGAAGCGTTCCAGCTCAGAAGACCTGAAGCTAGCGTTGCGTCGGCTCTCACTGCGCCGGCAGAACTGCCTCAGCGAGCGGCGTTTCTTTGAGGAGGCGCGTGAGAGGAGGCACCATGATGCGCCGCTTCATGGCATTGTGTCTGGAGAAAGCATCATGTCGCTGGGTGTGTGGCCAAGCCGGCCATACCTCCCAGACAAGCTGCAGATTGTCAAACCATTGGAAGGTGAGAACCGTCAGACATTGTGGGTAATGTATGAAATTATCAATCAAAGTGAAAATAGACCATGTCGATCAAAGTAATTAAACATGTCAACTCAACTTGCAATTTAAGTTCTTCATTCTCTATCACTTTCTCTTTGGACAAATTTTTTTTCATCTCTCTCTCTCTCTCACTCGCTTGCTCTCTCAGGCTCCGCCACCTTGCAACACTGGCAGCAGTTAGCTCAGCCTAACCTAGGTGGGATTTTGGACACCCGTCCCGGTGTCGTCCCTAAGGGTTTCCGTCCCCTGGAACTTGATCTAGAGGAGGTATATCACTACAGCGACTATGAGGAAGATGAGCCGGGAGAGGAGTACTTCCAGAACCTTCCCACCACCACCACCACTACGGCTAATCCCAGTCTTGGCCCCGCCCACTCAGCCTCTCCGTCACCCTGCCTCAGCACTGGCCACACCTTTGCAGAGTTCTCAGGTGGGGTCACTATAGTTAACTACAGTGACATGCAGTGACATGCAAGTTTATATCTCTTTATGGTATTTCTTGCTACTGGTAAGAATGTTCATGTATTACAGTAGTAATATATGCTGTACAGATTAATTTCTGCATTCTGTACTATGTTGAGAAAAGGATTCTGATGAGATGCTATTGCGTATTTTGCAGTGCACTACCCGGGTAAGTGCATGGCCCACACCAGCTCCACCTACACGTTTACTACCTGCAGGATCCTCCACCCATCTGACGAGGTCACCAGAGTAACTCCCAGGTCAGACAGTCTGCTTTTTCACTCTAAATTCAATTTAATGTAACAGAGTTAGACCCCAGAACATCTATAACAAACTGCCAGTACTAATATTCATATTTTTCTTCTCTCTCCAGTCTAAACCTTGCCCCTACTTCCTCATGTGTGATGTCATCCAGCCTTCGTTCCACCCCCGCAGCCACGCCCTGCACGCCACGGCGCCTAAGCCTCTCCCAGTCCCAGTCCTTCACCAACTTACGTGACTCTACGAAGACCTTCAGCACGTCGCTGGGGTTAGTGCGTCTCCTACAGGAGCGTGGGATCTCTGCAGCTGTATATCAGCCACATAGCTGGGACAGGGCGAGTGGTGGTGTCCATTTCTCCACCTCTGTCCTTTCTCCATTGTCCTCTCCAAACTCTCAGAAGCCCTCCACTCCACCAAACTCCCCTGCCCGACGCACTCCAAGCCCTCACACTGTTGATCCGGACACCCCGGCTGACTTTTCGTTCAAAAGCCCTTCCTATGAGAACTTCCTAGCCTCTAAGCCAGCAAGGTCTATTCTGAAAGAAGTAGCGGGGGGGACCCAGGCAAGGGATTGTGAAAGCCAGACAGATGTCAGCGTGTATAACCTAAACCTGGTGGATAAGCTAAAGAGGCTGGGGCTGGCAAGTCCAGGAGCCAGTGGGATCTCAGGAACGCGTCCCATACTGGGCCCTCTAGGTGGCTTGAGGAGGACAAGCTCTCCCTTTACACCCTTAAACGAAGGGTTAAGGCGGAATCGGAGCTACCCAGCTGTGGTTGGAGCAAGCATGGCTATGAAGGGTCCTGGACCCCAAGGAGACGATCTGATCCTAGCTCCGAAACTTCCCAAGCAGACTAGTCTCAAATAGACAACAACATAAACTCAAACAACTGTATTATATGTATTTAAGTTGTGCCCTCCAAAAGCAAAATTCAGCCTATTTGCACTAGAGCACTTGAAAAACCTGACTTGGGTCCTCCCTCATCTGCCCATAACCCTGTGTATACATTTCACACCTTAGTGTGTAAAGCCCAAAGTAGAGCTTCAACATCTTCCCTCACAGACACCTAGGGGAAAATACCATAAAGAAAGAAGCTATAAACCATTCCATGGGCATTAATATGGAGTTGGGCCTCCTTTTGCTGTTATAAAAACTCCACTTTACTGGGAAGGCTTTCCACTAGGATTTGGAGTGTGGCTGTGGGTATTTGTTTGCATTTATCCAAAAGAGCATTAGTGAGGTCAGGCACTGAGATCGGACGAGGAGGCCCGGTACATTCCAGTTCATCACAAAGTTGATCAATGGTGTTGAGATCAGGGCTGTATGCAGGCTACTCAAATTCTTCCACACCAAACTTGGCATACTGTACATTCATAGAGTTTGCTTTGTGTACAGGGGCATTGTCATGCTGGAATATATTTGGGCTTCTTAGTTCCAGTCAAGGAAAATCTTAATGCTCCAGCACTCAAAGACATTCTTGAGAATTTTTTTGTTTAAATATTTTGGGCAAAAGTCTGGGAAACACTCACAAGTGTGTGTGATGGTCACTTTTGGCAAACCTTTGGCCATATAGTGTACATAAGGGGTAAGCAATATAGCAATATTTTAAGAGACTTTCATGATATATGATAAGCAGAGATGGAGTACAGTCTGGCCCTATTGGGCACATGTCGATGTAAGCTGAATGATTAGATTGGCTGGCCATTACGCTAAGTCATGCACTACACCTATCAACATTGGCAAGTTAATAGAACATGAGCCAATGAATGTAAAGCCACCAATTCTGAAATAAATTTGGAAATGTTATTGGTGTGTGGGTCTGAATCAATAAACAGTGAGAAGTCACTTGGGCCCTAACTGTTTCGAACTGAAGCTAGATTAATGGATTAAAAAAACAAAACCCATACTGTCTGGCTTCTCTTTCCTTTTTAAATGGGTCAGATTTAAAATGAACAATGGGCCAAAGAGCTCACCATGCTGTCATTCTTGACTATTAAGTCAGAGCTTGTTGAGTAGGTGATGATTTGGAGATAAAGCAAGAAAGAAACCAGCCACCCTAAAAAAGATTGCTTTCTACATATCACCAAGGCTATTTAAATCCTCATGATGGATGTATACTATAGTAATTGTGGTTTGGTGGTCAGGGCACCATCGTGTCCCTGTGTACGTTCCACTCCAGGGGTCGAGATGTTACTAATGCGCCCCTGATGTAACCTAATGTAATATTAGTGACACAAATAAAACATAATAGCATCCAGTTTAGCCAAAGACTACAGAATCAGAAAAGTACTAAAATACTTGGGAAAGCTCATGCTGGATGGTTGGAAAGGACAAACAATATGCATAATTTGAACTTTGAACAGAATAATGGTGAAATTATGGATGATAATGTTCAGTTATCATCAACAGTGTGGTTTTCCAATCTGCAGTTCTCATGTTGGCCAGCAGAGAGCATGATATGAATGCTTAACAATGCATGGGTAAATTTCTGCATATGTTTAAGGAGCCTGTGTACCAATTCTGTCATCTAGAAAAAAAAACATCCACAGACCTCCTTAGTACAGATGTATTTCATAACCATTATTTAAATGTGTACAATAATGTATCGTCTACATTTGTAGAAGCATAGGGATGCATAGCAAAACACATTAAGTCCAGGCTGACATTATTTAAAGAACAATTTTTTTTTATTTTTTATGTCATTTAGGTTTGGATTAAATCCATTCAATTCTGATGACCAGTCAAACAAGCTAATAAGTATAAGAACTCAACAGTAAATAAGGGATATGAACAAACTTTGTGTTGGCTCAATTGAGTCTGCTTAACACATATAAATGTTGATTATATACTACTACATTGCAAGTAATAAGTGAAAATTGGAAATGTATCAAATATTTCTTATACTGAGATTATTTTCAAGTTTATTGAAAATTAGAATTATTACCGACCAATGGAATAAGAACAAGAAATAAAGTCTAGAAATATGCTGAATAATCATATTTAGTTACTTATAACCTTATAAGAGGAAACACTAGATTCATTTGTCTATATTGAAGATAGTTTACTTGAAGTAGCCAATGTTTCATTGTTACTTAAATTAACATTATAAAGTGTTAAACGGTTAAGAGTAAATTGCTAAACTGTTATAGTGTTAAAAGGTGAAAGGTTAAACTATTAAAGGTAAACCATGTTTTTTGAAGTAAATTCAAAATGTTAAAACGTAGTTATTTGTTATGCTAGGTTTCATTGCAAGCAGTTGCTTCACAAATCCTACATGAGAACAACTAAATGTGGAGATATACGCTGCTTTATTCATTATTAACATTTACATAACATGTACAGAAGGTGTACAATTACTGACTGTAGATCATCTGTTGTATAAGATGTGGAATAATAATACATTTTTAACCACAAATGTGTATTCATTACTATATATAAAAGTAAACCATCTCTGAAACCTTTTACTTTACAGTACATACAGCCAGCAAAACTTCTATATGACATCACAAATGTACAAATCAACCAAACCAACCCTCAGTCACGTTTAGAGTAATTTATTTCCTTTCAGACTTTTATGTTTGGAGAAGGAAAGTACAGAGGAAAAGATGGCAATAGGGGATAGCAGGAAGTAAAACTGCAGCATGTTCTTGTTCTCTCAGTCCGTCACATGTTGAAGTTTGTCCACAAGGGGGAGTAAGTGTATCGGCACGGAGTATGTCAAGTCAAGTCAAGTGGGGTTTTGATCTTATTCCTCTGTATAGCTTGTATACATTGGAATGAAATGTAGTTTCTCCAGTACATAATAGTACACAAGTAGTTTCTCCTTTCTACATAACAGGTCACAAGACTACCTAAACAATGTGAGACGAGTGCCAAAAACAAAAGTAGGGGTGTGGCTGTGGTACAAACTTTTTACAATTTTTCAGCCGTCCAGTTTCAGTGAACCTATATCCACTGTAGCCTCAGATTCTGTTCTTGGCTGACAGGAACAGGAACCTTCTGTTTTTGTAACCCATAATTGAGATATTTTGAATGTGAGATGCTTTTCCGCATGTCACGGTTGTAAAGAGTGGTTATCTGAGTTACCACTGACTCTCAGTTTGTACCAGTCTGCCCGCTCTCGTCCACCTGGCATTTCCACCTGCAGGACTTTTGAACTTGTCAAACCTGCTGCTCACTGGATGTTTTATGCTTTTCGCACCGTTCTGTTTAAACACTAGAGACCGTTTTGCCTGAAAAAAATAAAAAATAAAAATAAACCAGGACTTAGAATAGAAATAGTTCTATTAATCCACTGCAGGACATGATTCATGCCAAAACATGACTTAGAGGGTAGATTCTTCATTACTTTTTCTCAGGATCGCAGATGTTTTCAGACGTCTGCGTCATTGAATCGGATATTAAATACCAGAAGTAATTGCTTGTTGAGGCCATCATATTTTCGGACAGGACTACATGTGTAGTGGCATGTTGTACTCCATTACTTTACTGATTTGTTCAACTAAGCACAGAGGTTGCATAGTCTCTAAAGCTCTGATGCAGTCCATTGAGGTCTGATTTATCCATTAAACTTGATTTCAAAGCATCCAGAAAGCACCCAAATCATTACAACCCGAAGCAGTTTCCTTTTCACTGAACAAAATAATACAATATAATTTTATAATTCTAACCAGGAGCAGTATAATATTTGCGACAGGGACATGATATGACGGACTCCACACCAAATTGTAGCCTCTAAGTCTAGTCTCTAATTCATTATGCAATGTGTAAGACACGATCTTTCATCACAGATCTTAAAAGTTTAAGAATGCTGCTTGCACTGCCCATTCTATCTAAATCTGCCATGTCTTCCACTTGCCAGCAACGAGGACAATAGTGTCAATTTAATAGCAGTAGCTATTCTTTCACACTGGGCTTCCCTTTCCAGGGTTGGTATTGTTACTGAGCCTCCAGTGCTTGAAGCTCCTGAATTAGAAATTAGGGCACAAGTTTTTTTCATTGCCAGCGTTCTGACTCTTCTAATTTCTTGGTACTCCAATTGACAAAAATGCGGACACTCTAAACTCCAGACTCTTGATTTACCTGATTTGCCTTCCTAACTCACCAGCGCCTGAGGCTCCCGACTCCCCTGATTTGCAGGCACTCCAGTCCTTAAAGTCGTCTGTATTCATTCATCACTTGAACATAATTGCTTGCTTCCTACTTTGCTCAAGTCCTTGGTGGTGTTTTTATGTTGTAATTTGATGGGCCTTGTTTGCTGTTGTGACAATAGTTTCTCTCAAAAATCATTCAACTGCTCCATCCATCCATCCATCCATCCATCCATCCATCCATTCATCCCATCTTGACTACTACATGTCTAAACACAACAGACCCTCATAAGTCATATTTCCTTTATGTCTGTTGAGAATCTTGGATGTTTTTCTGGTTCCTTAATTGACAAGGCCAATATGCAAAAGTGCTACTCCTTTTTTTCAGCTCCCATTTCAGGGCATTCTGTTCTACACATTGCTATTGTGGTTCTAATGACAGCTGAACCATGTGTCTATATTGCCTGTTGAGGCATTAGATGACCGAATAGCCGAGTGCATTCCATTTATGTCTTGAATTAAGTAATTGAGTACACTCTCACACCACAAAACCTGGCTCTTATATCATGGACAGTACAAAGTCTTCTAATTTTGCCTGATCATTACTGAACTCTTTCTTGCCTTTTATATTTTTACTGGGTATGTCTTGATGATGTAGTGTGCTTGTAGGCTTGACAATTTTTACAAGTAAATCTAACCTCCTCATGGTTTCTAACTGCCTTTGGTGCAAGTGTTCCTATTTCACACCTATTGTAACCAGTTGACCTACTGGAGTGGAGGAAATCAGAGAACCTGGAGAAAACCAACGCTGATGCGAGGAAATCATATGAAATTCCAAACGGACAGTAATCCAAGCTCAGGATGGATCCTTGGAGCTGTGAAGCAACAATTCTTTTCACATATGTATATTACAGTATATATATTATAGAGTTTGTGTGAGCTGGTGAATGCATTTTATACTTCAGTGCTGTTAAATGCTCAATTCTTCCAAAAATAAAAGGTTTAGACTGTGCTCATTACTGTTTAAATAGTAACAATTTACATGGGGATTAAAACCATGCTCCCTATAGACTGCAAATGAATCTATAAAGTGAGCTTTCTAGTTACCTTTTACTCTCTATATACAGTGGGGTCGAAAAGTCTGAGACCTAGTGAAAATGCTTCTATTTTGCATACTTTTTCGGATTTAAAAAAAAACAATTTTAATTACAAATTATGTGATTAAACAGTGTATGTAACAAAAGTAGAATCTTTGAAATATTTATATGAAGCTCATTGTCTCTTAATATTTGGTCAGTCCTATTGTTTTACTTTAAAACCTTATGATCCATTTTAGATCAAATCCATGAACACACTGTTAGAATGAAAATCTTGTCCGTGTTGTTTAAATTTGATCACTGTCCTTTTCTGCATTTTCTTTCTGTGTCCTGTTTCTGTTTGAGAATCAAGGCCTTTATGACAGGACAAAATGTGTTTAGATTAGCTATCGTAGAGAACA
>JAQQZX010000008.1:17462686-17490512 GCA_030068355.1 Notoglanidium maculatum | reverse complement strand
TTTCTTCATTAAATTAGACTGAGTTTTACACATGACCTTGTGTCTGCTGTGTTTTGCTCACGTCTCCGAGCGCTCGATACACGGAAGAAAGGGAGAGAGAGACGGTTGCCGAGTCTGATAGAGATTGAACCTGAATCAGAACTTAACACACACTTAAATATAAGATGTTAGACATAAGAATGAAAATCTGACTTTTTGTACAAGGCACTTAATGAAGACTATATCACAAATTTACTTACATTTAAACAGAAATACTGAACGGTGACCCAGAAATAGTGCAGAATCTTGAATGTTAAATCATTTAAGATATTGATATTTCTTTGTTTGGAATATTTCAAAATCCTAAAACTTTCTGGTTAATTTCTAATTTTAAATGGAAACCCCCCCCCGAAAACTAAACTATACTAAAGTTTGTTATTTCGTACATAGTGAATATAAAGTATGTTTTAGTCCATAGTTCACAGATATAAAACAATGCCTTATAGTATTCTACCATGACAGTCATGGTAGAGAAAAAAAAAAAATCAAAATCACACAAATAAATCGCATTATACACACTTTAACCATACATTGATGATCAGCAGTGATATTATTTTACTGTGAATCACATTCCTGTAAACGATTCCCTACCTGCAGGCGATTGCACAATGATAGGTAATTGCAATGCCAATCATACGTCAAGCTAACCCCAATCTAATAAGAGGGTAATTTGGTGCAATACGCTGTCATGGTTTTGTATAATACATGTGCTGATCTGTTAACAGGGACAGTGATGAGATTAACATTTGTTCATATTGCATTACAGCTTTGGATGATCTTCCTTTTATTAAAGGTCGACAGAGGTTAGACGTAATGCAGTTCAGCAGTTGTAAATATCTTCAATATTGTTTGAGTAGAGCACTGCGTGTGCATGCATAATGCATATATCTACAGAGTCAGTCAAAAAAAATGTATATACACTTCAGGAAAAAGAAAAATGTGTATAAATATTTTAATACTAAACTTATTCAGACATCAAGCTACCTTTGGCCTCTACAATGATGAGTGGTGGCCATTAGCTTCCAGACGTTTATGCGTAGAAGTGTTCCTGAAGTGTGTATACATTTTTTTGGTTGACTCTGTGTGTGTGTGTGTGTGTGTGTGGCGGGGCGATTAGAGGGTCAGCTATAGAAAAGAGCTGTAAATGTGGGCCTTGTGATTCATGGCTGTAATAATTGTACCAACAGCACACACTCTTACAGTTTCTCACTTTCTGAGATTGAGCCCGCTCCTTTGGGTAGTCATTTTCGCCAATTGATCGGCTGCAAGATATTTTTCTCCCCGCACTTTCTCTTTCTTTTTCCCTTTCGTTGGTGTGCGTTTTTCACTGTAACACATTGGGATAAGTCTGACACTTGTACAGGTTGTGAGTCCTGTGAGCTCACTGCTGAGGTCAGATATACACTGTGTTCTTTCTTTGACTTCTTTGATAAAAGAGTTGTAATGAAATAATAAAGGGGTTGCAGAAGTAACAGGATTATCAGTGCAATATTATGTTGCTCTTGTGTTTTTGAGCCTGATTGGTCAGAAGGTGGTTAATTAACCGGTGGTTCTGACAGTAGAATTGTAGGTTGTAAAAGGCTGATTAAATATATGTACATGTTAATATGGTGACATTTTTCTGTGTAAAGATATTTATTTAGAATTTGGAAGGAGTCTCCAATGCCAGCGTTTTTTATCAATCAGATATAAAGCTGTAACTATGTTATGGAGTCATCAGGTTGGGGTCTTTGTGCTTTCTCAATATTTTTTGTGTCTTATTAAAGACATTGTTGCTGAATTTAAATCAAAATTTTTCTGTAAAGCTGCGTTGAGCTGCATTGAATTGAATTGTTGAGGAAACAATTGTGCTACAGTATAACACAAATGATAACAGGAACTTGTTTTGTGGACGCTCCCCAACATTAAATGTAAAATATAACTTATTTTTCTTTAAAATAATGACATTTTTCTGTGCTATATGAGGAATACAAATGTGAAATTCTTCTGTTTACTCACCACTAGCTGCCTCACACAAAACTCTTTAAAACTAAAATGTTCAGTGTCTGTTTCTGGCTCAATGAGGCGTGTTCAAAAGATGGTTTTCGCATGGGAAGACTTAAGTGAGATCTTAAGGAGAACCAGTCAGGTTGCAACCTTCAAGGTTCTGAAGCTTGTAGCCTAAAAACTGTGAAACCAGAGGCTACATCCACATTAACACGTTTTAGTTTTAAAAAGGCATTTTAAAATGAAAACGATTTCTGTTCAGATGAGCGTTTTAGCTCCATATCAGAAATATTCTATAATCCATACTAACACACCATGACCATTCACATTCACTGGGCATGTACGTGTGGGTATAAACAGGAAGCAGATTATCTACTCTGCAGTTAGGTTGCTTAGGTGCAGGTCAAATAATAGCATTAATCCTGTGCATGTAGGCAGTTGTAGCATTATAAAATGTAGAATTTAACTGCACAACAGCTGCTAGCAGAGACAACAAGGTCAGCAGCGCTTGTAATTTTTTATCCATGCTGCATTCAGTCGAGCACTGATAGTCGAGGCCGATGCTGTTTGTTTTCATCTGGAAAAGGGTCACATGATAGGAGCATAACAAACCAGGGTAGGATATGTCGTTACTGATAAGACCGAGTCAGGAAGCGAACGTGGGTGTCTGTGTCATCATTTCCAAAAGTCTCAGTTTCTGGTGTCCACACTAAAACGATTGAGGTTTCAAACTAAAATAGGGCCGGCAGCATTTCCAAAATTCTCATTTTTGGGGCATGAAATCTCTGAAGTAGAATGGACAACAGGCATAAATGAATCAAAAGTGATGTGTTTTAAAACTAAAACGGATTAAGGTGGTCATAGCAAGACGTGAACAGAGTATCTTCGGCTGACACGAAGACCTATTTCCACTGGTTTGTTTTATGCGTATGGAGTATCAGGATTATATCTGGATGGAGATTATCCAGGCTTGAAGTGTAAATGCACCCATGTCACTTTTGAAACAGATTTAAATCTGATTGCTGTGAATAGACTTCAAACGTCCAACATGAGAAGTTTTGAGAAATTTCCCAAAATACTGGAATCTCTTCATAAACACTGACACCATAACTTGTTTTGAATCTAGCATGCATTTGTGGAATATCCTTAAATGCGGTATATCTGATTTTTCATTACAGTAGATGAACTGTTACTTCATCTGTTCTCATTGATCAGATAATCAAATAATATGGGTAATAATATGAAGTTCCTGGATATGTAACAAAATGCAAAATACTTTCCATCATAGTGATCTGCAAAGCAGTACGATCCTCTCCATCATCTGTGTTTTCTTGAGTGCTTAAGTGTTGCGTTTAATGCGGTGAACTTAATTTCCACTTCCATGATGCATCCTTAACCACAAAGCACTTATTGCCACTTAGCACTTTTCCCCAGATCCTATTGCACATGCCTTTTTGTGTTTTTCACCTGCCCCCATTAGCACTAGGACTTGTGGGTAATGAAGTGTCATTTATAGAACAATTATTCAGAAGCACAGAGCCTGCACAGTTTGAGGCCAAAGTCGAATTCTGACCTGGTTTATTGGAAACACATCAACAGCACTGTGTCACCCAGACCAGCTTTCTTTTCCCCAGTCACTCACAAGACCACAAAAGCGAACGACAAAAATAATGATAAAAAAAAAAAAATAAAACTTAGACGTTTCTGAAAAAATTTGGCATAAGTGTATATTGCATCTTCAATTTACAAACATGTACATCAAATACATCATTAGCATCATTATAAGAAGAGGGCGAATAGTAATAAATATATTCTTTATTTGGGAAAGTGAGGAGTGAGGTGTGGTCCCTCATGAGGAGTAATCGTATTCTTCGGCACTCCGGCGACCGAAGTCCATCCAGCCCAGGTAGTCCCGGTCTTTTATCCGGTGGTTAGCGCTCAAAGCGCTGGCCTTGCTGTTCGCCATCGAGTTCCGACGAACAGAACCTGAGAGAGAGACCAGAGTGAGAATGAAATGAAGTTTAAATGTTAAGATAAGCCTAGCGTGGTGAGGTGTAATGCAACGCCAATATCCGTATCCGTATAAGATTTCAGATTTACACTAGAAGTGGGTGTGGCCAGTGGACTATATAAAAATAAATAAATATTTTAAATAAATAAAATCTAAAAAAAGAGTATCCTAATATAATCCTGCACAGCCCTGACCAGGCAGATACTAAGGATGAATGACTGAATGCTGTAAATGCATCAGTCACATTGACAATTGTGGTTTTTATTTTATTTGTCTCTGTAATTTTTATATTTGACCCCCCAAATTAAAGTAAAAACCTCCTTAGGTGTGACTTGCCCTTCTTCCATGAATTAAAAAAAAACAACAGTTCACCTCCTATTTGTACCTGTATTTGTATCCATTTGTCTGTTCATTTTATACAATATATTCAAATGTGGTTGCTTCCCCACTAGAGTGAAATTAAATTAAATTAAATTAATTTCTATTAAAATGGTTTTCACCTTTTGCTCGAAATATTCTCGAATAACTTCCTAGTTGTTTTTTTTTGTTTTTTTGGGAATCCCGGTCCTACTATAATACTCTAATTCCCAAAAATAAAAACAAATTAGCTAATCCTGAAGATAAAAGGATCCGATGTGTTCGTTTCTTAATGAAAGCAAAAAATGACTATTCCCGTTACTTTTATGTTGAGACGCCAGTCTGGATAAACATCCAAATCATTTACTATTTTAATACATAACACTATTTACATTACAGTATATTATTTTTTCCATTTTAAATCTTTGGTTGTAAATCCTAGTTTTTCCATCAAAAGGTCTGGTGATATGTTTTTATTGCTGCTGTAGTATTTTTTTTCCCCCAAAAAATATTGTTCTGATTTCGCTTTATCCTTTATGCTCAATTGGTAACTTCTTTGAATTAAATTTTTATATATGAATTGCAAAGTAAAGGCACATTTTCATCCATAGATTGTTGTGAAAACTTTAGCACTCCACTCTGTGAACAGATCTTTTGCTGCGGGAGAGAGGCTCTTGCTTTGCTAAGTTTCTTTCCGTCAGTAAATGAGACTTTGACAGAAGGAGAGACACACGGAAGCAAGAAGCGTAGGTTTCCGTCTGTGTCGGATTTGGTATGACAGATGCGTATCTGCTCCAGATGTTCTCTCTCTGATTCATTTCAACCACATCCAAGAGCTTTTTTTGCATCTCTGGCTTCGTTCCATGCTCGGATGCATCGTTAGAGATGTCTCCAGAGTACCGCAAACTTGTACTTTCCCCATTCTGAAGAATCTGTTTTCTTGTTTTATCCTACATACATACATACGGTCTCCATTCAATTTCCAGATATACTGTATGTCAACATACTGTATCTAAAGCACTTTAAATGTTTTTTCCCCCAAATGACTTAAAAATATATGTAAACCTGTTTCCTTTGTATATGATTTGCTAATTAAGCTACAGCTCAGAAAAGAGTGTAAAATGATATAAATAAATCATATAAATGATTAATAAAGCATGTTGAATAAACTGTCTACATTTAAATATCATGTTTACCGGGTTGATGAGAAGATTGTTATTGTTATCAACTTTCTTTTAAGCTGAAGACAATGCTAGCACTACTCAAAATGGCAGAATTCAGTTGGAGGCTACTAATGCTAATATGCCGTACTTTTAGTTGTAGGGAGTCTTTTCTTAGTAATGTACCAGCATATCTGAGGGAAATGTTGTTATTTCAGACACTTTTGTCACATTTCCAGTGTCACTGTGCCTTTCTGTTGTGTATATACAAGACTTCATGGTAGCTACAGAAATGCCTTAGCGAGCTTATGCTAGTTTTTACCATTTGAATGACAAAGGTGTCAGGAAATTTGACATTTCATGTTAAAGGAAGAATATGAGTGCATCGTTTCGCCATGTTACATACATTAAGGAATCATTTCTCGGTTTGACATCATAGATTTTGACCATACGAGTCTTCTTTTCTAGGTTTTCTAATACGTAGGCAGAGGTTATGGACCCGTTTGTGAGATTGCGAGCAACCGTCTGACTGATCAGCTTTAATTAAAGCCTAATTAACCTGAAAAGCAGGACGAGTGCTAATTTCAGCTCAAGCTTAATAGCACTTCTGCTTGCGAGGAAGGCAGACAGAGACTTTCTTAGTTTTTGCTACTTTTTTTTCTTGCCTGACAGGACCAAAGAAAGCTTTCATCTCTCAGCTCTTTAAATGATTCTCCCTCTGAGGTTTGGACGAAATTATCTGCCAGATCGTGTCTTCATGCAAATCTGAAATGTTGGTTCATCTAATGACAGAGCAAAACACACTTAGATGTTTTAATACCTTTTTACATTTAATACCTTATAACTAAAAAGTGAACACATAATCATATAGTTCTAGTGATCATCAGTTTGGGCTTCGAGCTTCGAGTTAGCCGGAAAAGTTAGCTTTTTTTGACCATGCATTGTTTGTCTTTTTAGATATGTATTTAATATTGCAAGAAAAAGATTAAAAACTACCATAATAATAGAAATAACTGAAATACACCAAACACAAGTCCTTATAATAAATTGGTACAATAAATTACTTTTTAAAAATATTATGCTATACTTAATAGCATTTCAATAAACAGAAATCTTTGGCATTATTTATTTATTAATTACTTTTATTTTTATTGACCTATTCTTGAATAAAACTGGTTTTATTATTTTATTATTATTTATTATTATTATTTGAAAATATTGTTTGGGAAATTTTCTAATGATATTTTTTGTTTACTTAAAATGATAAGATGCTAAGCCTCTTCAGTTCCTAAAGAATTGGGAATCATATTTATGACTCCAGTACTGAGCAAAATATCAAGGATTATCATACGTAAGATTGAGCGAAAACTTGGTTCAGTGTCATGACACGGTGTGTGTGTATCGGCGAACATTGCTGAAAATGCTCTTAGGTGTGATACTAATGCAACAGATGGGCGACTTCTAACCACGTGCAACACACACATTTCTAGTCGGCTTCAGTGCAAATTATAGATGTGTGTGAAATTCACACTTCCCACACTCGCCCAGTAATTTGCACAGACACACACAGAGGGAAAGTGTATGTGTGGAAGTGTGGTTGGGCCTATTAGGAGATTATTGCTAACTTGTTTCTTTTAAATGTTGCCTTGCTCTTGTGTTTCAGCCCACGCTCCACGTCTAAGTGCATTGCACCCACATGCACATAATCGCTCCGTGCACTGCTCACTGTGGTGCGATTCCCCATAACCATAGCACTAAGCACTTTGCTCAGAAGCCCCGGGCCACGGCGGTGTATGTGATGCAACTCAATGTTTACTGTTGTTGACCGTTGCGATGGCATTTATGTGAAGCAGTCGTGTAGTTCGTGCTCAGCCACGATTATGCTAGCACGCTCAAAAGAGAGGGAACAAAGGGAATTATGCCCTGGGAGGATTCGCAATTAGATGCCACTGAAGCCGTAAGCTAATATCCGTCTCTCAAGCGCGCACCCAGCTGTTTGAGGTTCCTGTTTAGGCCTGTTCGTGTTACCGTGTTTTTCGGAAACAGCCAGAAGGCTTAGCACGTGACACTGAAATGTTGTAACACCTTTCAATTATACCGAAGTTCAGCAAACTATTAGTGGAGGTAATGAAAGCCTTCTGAATCCTCTACTGACAAAAACAAAGAAAATGATTTAATAAAATTGATGTGGCATATGATTCAACATCTTTCACTTGCCAGGACACAGACAGATAACTGAGATAGATACAGAGACAGACGGAGTGTCACGATGGTATGCTGTATTTTGGTAACTGAAAAAATATCATAAGTGGGTTTTATTTTTTTTCGCCTTTCTTCATTTTAAGAAAACATTTAGGTAAATTGTTTGTTTGCTAGGAAATGTCAATTTAAAAAAATCTTTGCTTCATCATTTATTTGATCATTTTATCAGTTGTTTTGGTATCCGCGTTTGTGCCATGTCAATTATCATGAATTTACTGCTAATTAAACTTTCACTTTGACTGTTTAGCTGTCCATGGAATTTAGTTTTTAAGTCTCTTTTTGAACTTTTCGAACTAGCTGTTACACTTCAAGAAAGTTGGTGAAATTAAACAAAGCAAAATGTGTTGACAAGAAGCAGGTTTGTTTTTTTGGTTTTGTTTTCTTTTTTTTCCTAGATTTTCTTTTTGGCAATTCAATTATCATTATAAACACAACGTTTCAGTGTCACGTGTTAAGCCTTCTGGCTGTTTCCGAAAACATGGTAACACAAACAGGCACACACACACACACACACACACACACACACACACACACACACACACACACACACACACACACGATTAGCATTGAAAGTATGATTTCAGAGTTAATTCCAAAGCTGGAGAATTATGTGTGTGTGTACTTGTTCTTGATACATATTGAGGACTGAAAACGTATTTAACCAGTAAAGTGAGGACATTTTTGATGGTCCTCACTTCTTCAAAGGGCTGTTTGAGGGCTAAAACTTGGTTTTAGTGTTCAGGTTAGAATTAGGTTTAGATTAGAGATAGGATAAGGGTTGGGGTTAAGCATTTAGTTGTGATGATTAAGGTTAGGGTAAGGAGCCGAGCAATGCATAATGTCAATGAGTATTATGAGTCACGAGTGTGTGTGTGTGTGTGTGTTGGTGAGAAGCTTTTTCATGGAACCAAATTATGAGATTACTTTATCAAGTGATGCTACATGACATTATCACAAAAACCCCCACAAAAGCTGTCTCACTTCCTCTTACCTGCAGCAGGAACGCAGCAGCAGTGTGTGTGTGTGTGTGTGTTGCGTGTTGTGATCCACGCTATAGCTGATTCTCTATCAGTATATCAGTTGTTGTATCACTAACGCAGCCCTATTATTCAGTGTTTTATTTAGCAGTTGGAGCTGGACATTTTTACGGTCGTGTTTTTAAGTTAAATTGCCCCGGGATACGACTGCACTGGACTTTGAAAATAAAATAAATAAACCGAGGAACTTCATCACACACAGTAACGATAACGACTGCACGATTTCCCTTTTATAAAGCAATCTTTTTAAAGTGTTTTTTTCTTGACTAAGATATACAACTAGTTTGTGCATTTACCCTCACCCTCTCGCTCTCGCTCTCTCTCTTCTTCTTGTCTCTCTTCTGTTCTTTCCATTAGATTCAAACCCTCTTATTTCTGTAGCCAACTGAATAAATACAATTCATAAAACAAATAAGGGTTGAAAAGGAAAAATACAGACTGTAAAAAACAATAAAAAAATAATTTAAAAAAAAAGAAAAGAAAAGAAAAACACCCAGAATTATTTTAAACATCGAATTCAAATCTATATAAAATGAAAAAAAAAAGAAAAAAAAGAAATTTGTATCAGGGAAAAAAAGCTAATAATCATTTTGGGAATCAGTATAAAAATTTCCACAAAATTAATTGTTTTAGGACACCAACATAATTGGGTAGAAAAATACAAATAAAAGCTGTTTCTCTCTCTCTCTTTCTCTTTCTCTGTCGGTTTCTGTCTTTCTCATGGTTTCTCTGTCTCTCTCACTCTCTCTTTGATCTCTCTGTCTGTTTCTGTCTTTTTCTCAGTTTCTTAGTCCCTCTCTCTGTCTTGTTCCATCACTCTCTCTCTCTGTTTCTGTCTTTCTCTGTATCTCTCTCTAACTCTCTCGGTGATCTTTCCTTCTCTCTGTCTTTGTTTCTCTCTCACTTGAAGCAGTTTTAATCACAGATATTAGTACATACTCGTTAGTTTAACCCTAGTCACAGTGTGTGTGTGTGTGTGTGTGTGTGTGTGTGTGTGTGTGTGTGTGTGTGTGTTTCTCACCTTTCCTGGAGATAAGTCTGGCGAGTAGCTCGTTGAGGTTGGCGCGGGGGTTGGCGTCGTGTCCCACGCTCACGCTGGAGTCCATCTGCGAGGGCAGAGCATCGTTTTCATCCTGCGCTGCAGAGGAGCGGGTGCGAGCCGCCAAGGTGACTGAGAGGGCGGCCAGAAGCACGCACACACACACACCACAGTTCATCCTGTGTGTATATGTATGAGTGTATGTGTTTGGGGCAAGTGGAATTAGTGAGACAAAAAGAGGACAATTGTAAGTACAAGCTCTGCTACTTACTGCACATTATCTCCTATTGAAGTATTGTAGTACTTAGTAATGAATTTGAGATAGATAGATAGATAGAGAGGCATGAGTACAGTTTATTAAAAAATACAAACTTACAGAGTATCACTAAAAATGGGCACAACGTTTGCAAATGAAAAAGTAAAAAAGAAAGAAATGACAAATATCTAAAGTATTTTAATAATTAAAGTAAAAACATTTAATCATAAAGATTATTCAGTAATAAATCACAACTACTCAAAAAATTAGCACATAGATGTGAAATATTTCCCACCAACTGTATAGTATTTGTATAATATATATGTATATATATAGATAGATAGGCATGCAGAGATATAAAGGGTTTTACCTTGTTGTTGAGGAGCGCGTGCTGCTCGTATCAGAGTGAAAGCAGTTGTTCTCATGAAGAAAAGCGAGAGGCATTTATAAGGACTACCAGCTGTGACGTAATCACACACACGCACGCACGCACACACACAGACACAGCGATGCTGCTCTCCCTCTGTACGTCAGCAGATGTAAATAACTGAGTGAAAAAAAAAATTGCCCCATGAAAATGCCAAACCTAAACTCCTGTAATAACTTTCTGTGTAATCACTGATATGCTTTACAAGCGCAGTATAACAGAGTGAGAGGGTTGGCGCATGAATTTTAGTCACCAAATAAATCTACGCTTGTCTATAAGCCACATTTATCACTCCCTTGAGGACTTCTTCTATCCAGTATTTCATAGCATGCACCGGATTAAGCCTTTTCCCCCCCTTAAAGCAGTGAATTATCTACAGTTGAATTAACAGGAATAGTATATATTTATTAGACCAGTGTGTCCTGGGATGTGAAGGAGAAGCTGGATTCTCGATTCTGATTGGTCAGAAAGGGTTTCTTTTTTAATGTCCCAAAACAGCAACTCTGATAGTAGTTCTTCCGCAAAATTTACTTCAGTATTTACGGATTGATGCAATACATTATCGTTTTAACGTAAATGGGTTAACAGCCCACGTGTAACTTGTTGATGTGGCGACGGTCTCGCTGAGGAGACATTTATAAACGTTTATAGAAGGAGTCTGCAGTGTCAGCGCTGAGGTGAAGCTGTAACTTTTTTTTCACAGGTTTTCCGAAACAAAGTCTTAAGGATAGGAGTTTATGCGCTGGAGTTTCTCTGTAACATAAGCTGCATTTTTTATCTTTTGAACTTCTTGAGAAACAAAAATGTGAGGCTGGTGAAGGAACGACAGCTAGAATGCAAGTCTTAATTTGTTCCGTGACATTAAACGTTATTATAGTTCCATATAGTTCCATAGTTATTATAGAGTATAGTGGTCAAAAATAAATGCTAATAGGGGCTTATTGGGGCAGGAATCACGCTGCCCCATGCTCGGGGTCAGGAGCAGCGGACATGGCGGTTTATGGCAGGGTTGCCAGATTAAAAAGCCAGTTCAAAATATACCAGGATTGTGTTTTATAGCAAGTAATCCAGATTAAGTTTCCTCAAGCAGTGCAGATAGTTAGCGTATGTACTGTATGATGTACAGAACCATTACTATTAGAAGATATACAACACTGTATTGAAAAGATTGAGAGAATCTATTTCAGTAATGAAATAGATATTTATATTAATTATTCAGTTGTAGTTGACTCACTCATGCATATTCATTATGAATTCTCCATTAATAATCCATGTTCCATCGATGCTGTTCATTAGCACCATAAATCTGTTTGTGCGTTTATGATCTTGGAGAAGGTGCCTCAATTTGTGCCGTACTTCCTCATATCCATGACAGGATATGATCCATTAGACAGGAAGTGAGGTCCAAGCCCTCCTCCTACTCCCCTAGCGACACTTCCTGTTTGGAACTGATGGACCAACCAATCGATTGCTAATCGTCCTATCGTGAATGCAATGTGTTTACATTGGACTGAACATGCAAATTACACTGAGTAATAACATCATTAGGCATGGTGATCAGAGAAAGGGTCATTTACCTCAGTTTTCAGTGCAGTAAAGTGTAAACGTTTGTGTACATTACCAGACGAAGCTTTAGTTCACCATTTTTTAATTATTAGTTGCAGGGCTAGTCAAGTTTTAGATTAAGGTTGGTTTAACTGACATTATTTAACATGAACGTCAGCATTAATGCACCATCAGTAACAGTGAAATAACTAGCATTTGTCAGTAATGCTTGCTTTTTTAAAACAGGTGAATAGATAAAGTTTATCTCATTGTTGTTAATTAATGCATTAAATAGTGTTGCTAAGGGAACCGTAATCGAAGACAATAAGTGATATAGTGAAGTGCATTCGTTTCTTGTAGTCAAGGCTATAGGGAGTGAAAAAAAAATCATTTTTATCCGTCCATCAATCCATCCGTCCATCCATCCGTCCATCTATCCATCCACCCACCCACCCGTCCACCCGTCCATCCACCCATCCATCCAGCTTTTCAGTTAAGGTTCTCTGGGAAGCTAGAGGAAATCTATTGCAGGACTAACACAGTCAGAGATCACATTCACATCGATGGGCAGATTAGAGTAGCCAGTTAACCTGATCTCCATATATTTTGGCTATGGGAGGAAACTGGAGCACCCAGAGAAAACCCACGCAGTCACGGCAGTCACGATCTGAATAACTTGTTCACACTCCATTTCTTTGTTTTTTTAGGTGATGTTTTCTGTCAGGAGACACAAAATACAGGTGGAAGGGTTCTCCAGTTCCGTGCGTCGTACCAGTCAGAGACTAAGCTGTTCTTTTAAGTTTTCCGACCTGGGAAAGTCTAAAGATGTAGGACTACGTGGTTTCTTTGTAACATGACAAGTTGCATTTGGTGTCTGAACTTCAAAAGAGAGGCTGGTTCTGCTACAACATATGTGAGAACAGGAATTAACTTGTTTTGTGAATGTTCTACAGCCTTAACCGTAACTACAAATGGATGTAAATTGTGACATACTTTATAATGTTTTATTAAATGACAAAATGTTGCAATCATTGGCAAATAGCCGTGGTATAAGAGGAATAAACACAGATAATAAAACAATTGAGCTCCTCATAGCCAAGAAATAAGAAAATAAAATAAGAAATAAGAAAATAAGAATACTAATAAAATGTTTAGGTAGTGAAACTAAGAATAAGAAGAAAATAAGAAAATAATAATAATAATAATAATAATAATAATAATAATAAAAAGTATAGGAAGTGGAATCAGATGTTTGGAAAGTACCGTAAGTGTTTTGAAGATGGAAAGAAATAGAAAAGCCTCTTTCTTGCAGTCTCTCTCGGTTATCAGGGGTAGCATTTGCTTGGCCAGTGTGAGAACACTTGCGTGGGAGGTGCAGTGGGGCGTGAGAATTGATTGGCTGGCGCGTAGGAGGTGTTGGTGTGATTGCACTCCTTTTTTTTTTTTTTTTTCCAGGTACATGTTCGAACCTCCTGCTGCATGTTTTTGGTCTGCCGCGACAGGCCGAGATCAGAAACCTTGCCTCTCAGTTGGCTAACGGGTCACAGCGCTGACGCTGGAATGTCACAAATGCGTGATTGACATCCTTGAACTTATGGAGCAAAGCCGGTTAACAGGCTGTGGCAGCTGGACACCTTTTTCTAAAGGCTCAGCATCTATTAAGCTGATTTGGTTCCATTCGACGATGCCGCTGGTTTGAGAGCAATCTCGATGTCTTACACCTGAGAAGACATGAAAAGCCAATGAATAATGAGTTATGGGTCGTTCAGCTTAGTGTCAGCTTAGGGAATCGTGGTGATAAGATAGGAATGATAGCATGCACTACAATTTTCCCTATTGGGTGGTAATTTCCTTGCACGCTTGCTTTGGAAGTAGTGGCCTGAGGTTACAAGCTTAAGCTGGAGAAATGTCTCGCCTCAGTGGTGTCTAGAAGCCACAGGCGTTGCTGTATAGTAAACATGAGATCTAACAAAAGATAGGTGACAGAGAACACGTACACAGGCAGTGATAGACATGAGAAGCACAGACTGTTGGGGCTGAAGAGCTTCTCAGGTTTTATTAGAGTTTATACTCCTGTAATGCTGATTTCTCAGTTCTGATTAGTCAGAAGGTATTGATGAACTTCTACCTTGCTGCAAATCGTGGGTTTATATCAGTGGTTCTCAAATATTTCGTAGCCAAGGACCCCTTCAACTGTGAAATGAATTCCACGGATCCTTCATTATGAATTTCATGTGATCTTTCTATTTTAGAACTTTCCCAACCAAGGTCTGAGTTGACGTTGGTGCTTGGCCCCCTAAATTTTGATAATGTGGGTTGTAATTTGTACCACTGTAACAAAATTTAAAAAGTCACAGCCCCCACTTTGAGAACCATTAACCCGCTTGCTCCAACACGTTATTGTTTCTATGGTGACAACTAATTCACAGTGAATTTTAAGGCAGATGCTTCACATCAACTGAATCTAATAAATGCTATACAACAAGAAAAATGTACGGTGAAGTTTTGTCTAAGCAGATGTTTGTTGAAAATTTATTGAGAGAGTTTCGATTTTGCCATAGTTACTTTAAAAGTCCGAGCCTTGTTTTCATTTCTAGCTTCTTTCGAGCCGTGCCTGTTTATTTTCACTTACTTTCAAAATGTCTGTCTGTGTTTTGACCTCTGTTACAGACACTGACAATGCGTCATGAATTCACCACGCATTTCACCTTGGTATTAGGAGGGTAGAATTACAGCTTGAAAGTTTTTCTGTTTTGGAAGTAGAACAAGTAGTTCGTATAAACCTCGCAGGTGAGCGTCCCCGGGCCTTAAGAATCAGTGTGTAGGAGTTTTGCTGTAAAGAAAAGAGTATACTGATTTCTGACTTCGTTGTATAATAAGAATGTAACCCAATACGAATAAATTATTCAAAATGAACAGACATTGTGATCTAAACGGATAGAAACGGGGGGGGGGGGGGGGGGGGGGTGGTCCGTGCAACAAAGTTGCATCAGAGCTGGGAGCCCAGGAGATACTCACAAATATTAAAGTTACGTGAGTGGGAGATTCCTACATTTATGCGGGCGAGCGGTCCGATATGAATCTCATGGGTGTGCACGAGCTTGCCAGTAAGATTTACCAAGTATCTGGATGAGACTAGAGGTGTACATCAGCCCTGGGTGGTTTTTAATTTCATCCTGGTGTGAGCAAGAGGTCAGATGTGATGCTCCATTAACGTTCATTAACCTAAAACGTCTCCGCACTTACACCGTTCATTCAGTCATTCATCCTTGCCTTGTATCATTGATCCTTTGATCAAATATTATTAGGGGGCCATTTTATCAACTATAAACAACAGTTCCCCGATTTGAGAACGAGATCATTGGTTTGAAAGATAGCAGCATAGCTTACTCAGTTTAATTAGATAGAAAGCTCGCCGGAAAATTCCACGCAGTATCTGCTCGAGACTTGTTATAAATGCGAGTGAGGTAGCTGACCACACCCACTTCCAGATTAAATCTGAATAAAGATACAGATCTGACAGCTGGGGCTTCCTGTGCAGAGTTCACATGTTCTCCACCTGCCTGTGTGGGTTTCCTCCCACAGCTCAAAGACATGCAGGTCAGGTCAACTGGCTTGTGTAAGTTGCCCGTAGATGTGAATGCGAGTGTGAATGGCTGTTCGTATCTGTGTTAGCCCTGCGATAGACTGTTGACCTGTCCAGGGCGTGCCCCGCCTCTCACTCAAAGTCAGCTGGGATTGGCTCCAGCTTCATCGCATGCCTTAACGGAAAACGGTATAGATGATGGACAGATGGATGGAAGAAATAACCTCACATGCAAAAAAGACATCCCATAATGCACTGACCCACATGCATTAGTCAGCAGACATGACCACCTAGTCTTAAATGTTACACTACTACTCTTCAGTAACATTTAGATGCTTTTAAAAATCCTTCCGTTTAGTCACTATCTATCTGTCTTTCTATCCTCAAACAAACCGTCAGACAGGTTGAGTGGGTTCACTCTACGGACAATTACTGCATCTGAATCATTATGCTCAGTAATTGTCTATATAGGTGAGGTGTAATTCTTCTGCGAGTGCATTAAGTGCTGCTTACTGTATCTCATTTGAAAAAGAGTTTTCTTTGACTAGGTGCAACAACTAAGACAAGTTTGGAAGGAAGATCACAGGTCAAAGGTAACAGTCTATAGCCTCCTGGAAAAAAGGATTAAATCTGCCATTAACTGAAATCGTATTAGAAGTAATTGCAAATGACCTGTGGCGAGATGACTCGCGAAGAAAATCGGCAGAAAAGAAATCGTCGCTAAATTTTGCCTCGTGCAGACGAGCAGGTAACATGAATCCCTGTATCTGTAATTAGAGGCATGATTAAACTTAGATATGACGCTTAATTATCACATTTCAGCCCACGGAAAGTCAAATACCATCCACTATCCGTGAAGCCCGAATGTGAAAAAGCGTCTCTATCAGCAGGTTGTTTGGTGAGTGATGAATTGCTCAGTCTAAAGACAAGAAAAAGAAAATGAAAGAAGTAAACCACTGAGTGAAAGGTGATGAGGGTTAATGCCACCCGTATTGCCTCAGGTGTCAGAATGACAGGCCATACACCCTGACTTTGGTAAACAACGTAAATAATTCAGACTGGTATTAATGTGTGTAACACTGCAATGCTGGGAAATTAATCACATCACTCTCTGTGCGTTGGTAGGAGACAGGCAAGTCAAAGCAGGATTTCTCACTACCTGGATCAGTCGAAGCATAAACTATACAGTATGCATAAGAATCAGGGTTGCAACCGAATATGAATAGATTATGATAACAGATAACACATTAACAGATAATGTGTTCTAAACAGATATAAATGCAGATATGAGTAGGAAGAGCACCTTTTTTTTTTTTTTGACAGAAAGCTTCACATCTGTGGGATGTAGCAAAATGTTGCCCAAGCTTGAGCTTTTAACTTTCATAAAGGCGAGTTGTCAAATATGAAGCTCATTTAAAAACAATATATTTAATCCATTGCTTTTAGCAAGTTCATTCAGACGTGCATCCCTAGTAACGGCCTGGTCAGGGTCATTGGGTTTAATTTTGCTACTAGTTTTTTGGGAAATAGAACCAAATCAGATCACGGGCATGAACGAACAAAACAGTTGTGAATACAGATACTCTGAAAAAGATGTTTCAAATTTTCATGCTACATGACAACGTTATTTCCGACTTCCTGTTTGCAATTACATTTAAAAATGTTGACCTGCAAGGCAAGGCAGGATTTTTTCATTAACCGTTTCCCTTTGCACAATAGCAATGACAGCAATAGCATTCCTGTCAGTTCTTGATTACAGGGATGTGATTTATAGGCAGATTTTCACTACTACCCTGAAGCCTCTGGATCCAGTTTTATCATCAAACTTGTTGTTGATCAAACTTGTTCTCATGACTGTAGTACACTTCATGTTCCATATTTCTTTCGCTGATGTTTTTGCTTGTAGCATTTTGTAGGGTATTTAAATGTGGTGAAATAAATCTGGCTCTATATTGCCTTTAGGTTAGGAATTGGTAGCAGAAGTGCAGATTGATTTTTATTATTGTTATTTTCAAACACGATGACAACAAAAGCTAGACAACGGGACCTGTGAAGACTAGGGCTTGAATAGGTTGCTCATTATTTTATTATCTTGTTATTTCACTTGTTTAAACTTTCCTTTAATTTCCAATTATTTATTAGAGTTTTATATCACAGTGCTGTTAAATGGTTAAATGCTCAATTCTGATTCATTAGGTGGTGATTAATAGTTGGTATGGTGTAGTTTTCTGTGAGCAAGTATTTATGTAAGATTTACGCATCCCTGTGACAACACTTTGTAACGGTCTTTGTTAATCGTACAAAGTATCATGTGTCCATTAATTAATAAAAAAAAATAACAGATGGTACAAATGGTAATATCCTGTTTTCCTCACAGATGCCACAGATGGTAAAAGCCTATTTACATTTGAACAATATTAATGATCCTTTTGCATCCCATTGGATACCTCACAGCATCACTCAAATCCTTTCAATTAAAATAATATTGAATCATGCTAACTGCCCTCTCATTCATTATCAGCACTTCTGCATGAGAGATACTTTAAACTAACGGGTAATAGGCTGGAGTTAACGACAGATCACAACTACTCTTTTTCCTGAGATGTGTGTGTGAGTTCTGTATTTTCAAGATGATTGCTCATTGCATGCCTCGAACTCGAGCTGCACTCTCATCTCCGATTGCGTATTTGCGATCCGACCAAGACGCCAAAGCATCAGAAAAAAAAAACCCTGCAGTAATTATCTTTGTACATGGCGGTGTAGGAGAGGCGGTGGCTCATTGTGCCGCATTTATGAGATGCTGAAGCCAATGGCACTTCATGCAAAATGAATCAAGCCTGGAGAGGCACCTGGGTAAAGCTGAAAGAGGCACCTGTCATCTGTCCCCCTCCTCTACCTCTTCCTCATCTCCATAATAGAGAGGAAGATTTAGAGAAAATAGACTGGGAATTATCCTAGCTGTTCCACAGCGAAGCCGATCGCAGACTGTGTTTTTTGAAAATGCAGACCCGGGGCCCATTAAAAAAGCTTACAAGTATGAACTGAAGGGTTTCAAAGTGGCTCAGCCTTGGGTGACCATGTACTCAGTCCCATCTCTGTCGTCAATTTTGGTGCAGTTTTAAAAGTCTTTCAAAAGACTGTGCTTCACTCTGTATCCACATGTATGTGGAGAACTTTATAGTAGCTGTTGACTGTTCTTTTGCAGTTTCTGTCTCCGTCTGAAGTTGTTCTGAATGCAGTAGTGAAAGCAGGCAAAGCAGGAACTGATAGATGTTGCACCACAGGACAGTGCCTCAGAGGAATCTGCTCTATCTGCCCTCTTCGCATACATGAGCTCATAATCACCTAGTTATTGGTGTTCCGTTGACTCCTGGGAGTCAAGAGAACACTCATAATCGTGATCTGAACTCAAGATTTCCTGACAAAAGGGCAAATCCTTTGCCGTTAACCTCCGTTTCACTAGACACACACATTAACACACCTTTTTTTAAAGTAGAACTTGGAGGATTTTGTGCTGGCTGGTCTGATGGCTGGTTAGATTATAAGTGAATGCTTTATTTATTGAACATAGTTGATCTACAGAGTGTGATCCTTGGTTGAGCCTTCTGCTACAAAGCTGTTCTAATTCCCTCACCTGTAATTGCTTTATCCTGGTCAGGGAGGCGGTGGCTCTGGCATCTATATTGGCAACACTGGGCGTAAGACAGGGATACACCCTGGCATGTTTTTTAGAGGTGGAGAACCCAAAGATATCCCAAACCTACACGAGAATAACATTTGAACCTCTACACTGACAGTAACCTGAGCTTAGGATGGCAGATTTTGATTTGAAAGTATACATTTAACTTGAATTTAAATATGTAAATACATGGTTTTATTAATTGGAACATAAATGTAGTTTGGCAGATTTTTGGGGCAGAATTAAGTGCAACTTTCTGGGAGGATGCAGAATATCTTTTCATTTGCTTCTCCTTTTCTCCAAAGATTAGATGCTGTTTTGTCTGTCCTAATTACAATGCTTATCTGGGGATCTCTGTTAAGGCCAGGGGCCTTGGAGGTACGGCAGTCCATAATATTGATCGACACTAGAGGAAAACAAAAGACACAAGACAATATCCTTTGCATGATTCCAGCAGCAGTGGTGTGTGTGTGTGTGTGTGTGTGTGTGTGTGTGTGTGGCAGAACAGCTGTTTGATTATTACTGCTGGAAAAGCAGTCAGTGAAACTTTGGTTGTGTCAAGTGCCTTCTTTACCTTTCCTGGCAGGGCTCTCTCGACATCAGTAAATGGATGTTGTCCAATAACACAATTACTCTGTCATCCTGATAAATTAAACCATTTTCTGACTTGGCAAGCCACACACTGCTGTATCTTTGCTCCAAACTAGATGACAAGCAGTTGCTTAATTGCCTGTATGAGAAAGGCTTGAATTAAACAATTTCTGATGCAGTTGCAATGAACATATGCCCTTTAAAATGTTTTGGAATCACAAAAGAAAATGCAGAAATACTTTTCTAAGAAGAACGTCATCAGGATTAATTCCATGGCAACAACCTGGCGGAAGTCCTGAGTAGAGAGCTGAAGACTGATGAGCAAAAGAATCCTGTTAGCAAAGATAATTACCTCTTGGCTCTCTAATAATAGTTTAGCTTTTCTGTTGAGTAAAATTCTGGAGGATTTTTTTCTAATTGGGTGTTTGGTGGTTCGGAGTCTCTATGGCAGAGTCATTAGCTAAGTACTTAATAAACTCTAAAGCAAATATGCCATTGCTATTATATAGTGGCTGTGCAAAGGCAAGAAATCCAATTTGCTGCTTCTTTAGCACACAGAGTAATTGTTCACAGGATACCAACTACCACTGGTTTCACTTCATGAATAGGTTTATTGCGGTCAGGTAAAGCTACACTTCTATACATTATAAAAGTAGCATGACTAGATCAGTGCTATCTCCTTATTGGATGTCGCCTTTTCTAATAATGTTCATTCATTCATTTTTTCATTCATCTTCAGTAATTGCTTTCTGATGGTCAGGGCAGCAGATCCAAGTCGGCGGGGCATATCGATGAATTTAATTTGGATTTCGATCACGTTGAGAGATACGGCATTTCCCTTGGCCTAAGTCATGTGCTCAACAATGCCATACATCTGAACATCCAGTAGATGGCAGTAATGTTCAATAGTCGTGAAACATAGCCAATGTAGAAATATGATGCCTCCATTGGCTATATCCATACATATAACGTGGTTGCAGGTGCAGCTTTGCATATCACAGAAGAGTCAACTATTGTCCTTGTAGGAACTCTGTGCTCTCCGAGTGCTCTTCTAGCTTAGGTAAAGGTTTTGATCTTGTTTGTATTCATTAACCTACTACCTCACTGCTCTAGTTAAATTAGCATCATTACTGCCTCATTTTGTTCATTGGGAATTAAGCTCACCCCTGGGACAGGTTTAACTTTTTACAGCATCTTCTCATCTCACAACCCATTAAATATAATGGAGATTCTCCAGAGTTTCCCAGGGTTTCCTAACCCCAGAGAGAATGATGTACCCATCTTCTCAAGAGATCCACTAAAATAAAGACAAGCTAGCTCAGATTATATTGCTATAACTGGAAGGGCACGCCTCTAATCTGTAGATTAATTTACAATGTATTCCTTCACCCAGTCAATGGCATTTGAAGCAATAGAGTGTCTCATGAACCTGAGAGATTTGCAAATTGGCAGCTGGAAGCAGGTGGAAGAAGCCTGCTCTCTTTGCTACCTTTCACCGTGGTTTAATAAGAGATACTGGATGAATGGTCACTAGAGGCTTTCAGTGACTTGGACATCCATCTGAATAAGCTCCTCAAATAAAGGAGAGCTCAGAGTTCCAGTTCTGTTCAAACCCAGGATACTGGTAATGCCATATGGTCTTGTCAATGCCTCCTTGTTTCAAACATTTATCAAGGATGTCCTCAGAATTATACTGGGAAAATCTGTGCTTGACTATGATCTTTTCATCTATTCAAACTCATTAGCACAATATATCCAACACATTAAAAAGGTAATGCAAAAGAACCTCATTGTCAACGCAAGCAAATGCAAATTTCAAAGGTCCCAAGTTAGATTTCCACGAGGTAAGTCAAGAGGGCGTAATCATGGACACCAGAGCAAGTCCAGGCAATAGCACTCTCTGAATGGTCCCTCCCCAAAGTGTCAAAAACATGCAAAAGAAACTTGTGTGGAATCCTCATTTACACCCAAAGAGAAAAATTATGATGAGGAAATAGGGATATGATATGGCGGCAGGGTGCAGAACCTCTTTGTCTTAACAGCAAAACAACTTCCCCTAGGAAATCCCTGATGGGCTCTCTTCCTTCAATCTCCTGACCCTTAGCCTGTCTCTTGTTCTGAATATTGCCTATTCCTTCTGTTTGTTGCCTGAGTGATATTTAATTAAAAAAAACATAAACCTGCATCTGCATTATTCTGTCTGTCTCCACAACATATAATTCCACTCAGCTAAAGCCTAGGCCAAATCAATGTAGCTCACAGCAATTTCAGTGTTCATAAACTACTCGTAAACCAATTCGCAGCCATCTCTTCGTTTTAAAACTGACCTATGCTTGGCCTATCGATGTACTGGGAGAATATGGACAGTTCCACATCAACTGAAGTTACATTGTTTGAAAAAAAGAACTATGAATACGTGTTGCTAAAAACAGATTCAATATGTTCTAAGGATTGTGGCATGTATTGAACCATAGTGTTTGGAGAAGCAAGAAGTAATGGCACATACGTTGTTGGAAAGCCAAAATTGGTCCCTTTCTCTCCATTTCTTCTTGCTCTGATCATAGTGTTACTACATTGATTGTCTTGACATACAGGTTATGAATGAATTTGAGATGTAAGAATAGTATTATTTACAGTAATAGAGAGACAAAAGAGATTACCTATAGATTACACACAAACTTAGATTTTTCTTATGGTTTTTTTGGGGTTTTTTTTTTGGAATGACTACCCTCAATTACTTACTTAATGACTTTCTGTCTCTGTGGAGGAAAATGAGAGATGGATTATCATTTTAGATGAGAGAGAGCTGGATGAACCTTCCTAATGAGTGAAAGAGAGAATCAAAGGGAAATGTGATAGTTCATAATCTCTATGTTGTTGCTTTAGGCAATTATGCTAAATTATTCATTTCAGTCTTTCCAGCTAGCCAATATTTCCTTACTACACAAAACCACTTGTGTGTTTGTATATAGCACACCTGAGCAGGCTTGTACCTGAGGTCATTTAAGTGAAGGCGTTCATGTGCCTTATGGGTTCGACTTTACCAATAAATCTAGTTGGTACAGTCTGGCGTGGATATGAGGATGGCATTTTATTCTTGTGTGTTCTGGTATTTTTTCCCAAAAGTGTGTGATTTTATTCTCTGTGGGGTGTGCTAAGGGCTGAGTTATGTTCACATAGTGAGTTAATACTGAAGTTGGAACATTATCACAACAGTAAACAGATTCAGATGTAACTTCAGAATACTTGATGAATCTCACACAAGAAAATTGTCATACATGTCAGCTAACTGGGAAACCCATTGAAAAGATTAAGTCTGTGCCTTTGTATCCCATTCCAGTGGTGGAGAACCCTTTTGAGTACCTTATAATTGGCCATGTTGGTCCTCTACTGAAAAGTAAGTCGGATAGTCAATATTTGTTAACTGTAATGTACAGAAATACCCACTATCTGTCAGCTTTTCCATTGCACTATTATAACCAAACCTGTGCTGAAGGCTTTAACCTCCTTTACATTTACCTTTGGCATTCCTAAGGTAATACAAACTGATAAGAAGAGTAATTTCACCTTAGTTTCAACCTACCTTACTAGAAATATTAAGAAATATTAAATTTATAATATATTACCTTCCCTGTTTCACATCCCTGACCATAGCTGGGAAGCGAAGGACTCCATCTCACATGGCCTCGCCTTGGTAACAGCTTTGACAATGCTAACACGTATATGAGTCAGGACACACACAGAAACACAAACACACACGGTTTTGGCCCAAATGAAGTAACATCTTTATGCTCATCACCATCACAGTGCCATCTTCACTCAATAACTACTAACTACTACTTAGTCCCATTGAGTAAGTCTTAACTAAAACAAAACAAAATTAGAGTAAAATATAGCTGCAATTACTAATACAATTATTAAAATCCTTGTCAATATTAACATTGAAAATATGTTAAGGACTTTCAACATCGTTTGCATCACGTCTGTGCAGCTGCTCTTAAGAACTGTACAAGAAAATGTGTCTGAAAACTGAAAGAAAAACTGTCTGACAGGTTTATGTAACCAAAATATGTCACACTGACATTCATATTTTGGGCTGTTAATGCACAAAAAAAAAGGGTGGAATGCCATTTGAGGCCAGTAATAAATAGATAAATGACATTATTAATCAATTAATTGTATTATCCCGTTAGTAGACATAATAAAATGAATAAAATCCAATACAATATTGATGTGCTGGATCAAGTGCGATATTATAAGCTTCCAAGTAATTATTTTGGAAGCCATATTATTACATCAAGCCAATCATTTAATGGTATAATTTGTAATGAGTGATTCATATAATTACAGCTAGAACTATCCTTGAAGCAATGTAGTGGCAATAAGCTAGACTAGTGTTTATTTCAATGCGTGCTATCCCTTCCTTTGTATATCATCGTATTGCTCTTTTTTTCATTTTAAATGTCTCTTGTTTTTACATATTACGTTTGAAAGAAGAGGAAAATGTGATCTGTTTCCTGAGTCTGTATTTTCTATACCACTGATTATTTTGGGAGCTTAAAAGAAAGTACTTGTATTTAAAGGTCTTGATGTTGATCTTGATGCTATTTTTTAAAAATGCATCTCTGATGTTTCTACTCAAGCCTGGCAACCTCAGAGGCGCGATCAACATGTGGGTGATTTAACAGAAAATTGACTTAAGTGCCTGCATAACCCGACTCTGAATACAAGTAACATTCCCTGAGTAAATTTTGAAGTAACTTTTGAACTTAAGTGATTTACTCCGAGAGTTCAAATAGAACTGGAACTTTAAAAACCTGAATGTTTTTTTTTCCCGTCCTTCATTAAAGCAAATTTCCACTAGCAAAGATAATGATACTGTTACATAAATGCTAATTACCACTTGCATATGCTAGCAGTAGTATTTATTTACCATGTGTGGTGGTAAACTATGATACTTGTTGGAAATCGAGATAAGAGAAATATTAAGGAGAATCAATGAGAAATGTTAACTGTATTACTTATACGTAACATGAACAAAGGAATCAGGTGTTTGTAGCTCATTTCATTTCATCATAGTGTCAATTTGGCACGTTAATGTCAAGATGTGATTTTTGTTAATCAATCAGCTGAACAGATATTAAAATTCTTGCATTCTAACATAACTCCGAGGCTTGTCAGTTCCAGGAATACGGCTTGTGGCCTGTTAAGCTGAAAAGCCACATATATTTCAGGCTTTGGCGAGTTGTAAACAGTTTGACAGGCTCCATTAGTCAGTGTTTTGACAAGCTGCCAGTCACGGTGGCAACTCAACAGAACATTAATCTGTCAACAAACACGTTAATTACGAACAACAGACAGTCTAATGTGCCATTCTCACTCTTTAACACCTTTAAGACCTGCTTTTTTGTGTCCCGTCCTCTGGGCACTTGTGTAACGGGTTAGCCAGCTCATGTGGAGAGAATGAATGCACAAAGGTGATTAATGCCAAAATGACTCAGGATACAAAGAGCACATAAATCCTTGCTGACTGTCACTTGTTATTTTAATTTATATTCTGACTCTTTATAAATGTAAGATATTGATACTAAATAAGAAAGGATAAAGAATGGATTCTTGCCTTCATGTCATGTCATATGCTCTATATTTGTACTTAGAGCATGGTGCGGTGGCATTAGAGCAGTTGCTGGTGAGTGGAAGAGTGGTGAACTAATAATCTATTAAAAATAAAACAAAATAGACTGGCATCCCATCCAGGGTTTATTCTCACCTTGTGTCTGTCATGCACAAGGAGGGGCAAATGCAAGCACACTTCAGTCTCTTTACTTAAACAGGATTTGTGAGCAAAAAGTACAAAACCAGCAGGCAGAGTCATATTCAAAAAACAGATCAAGTTCAGGCGATGTACAAACAGGACAAATCAGGCAGAGCAAAATTGTAAACCAACTTCAAAGCATATATTCAATATATAATCAACTGATCATTGCTTTACCAAGACTGAGTGTGAATGTACAAAAGAGTCAAGCATGGTAAGTCAGTAAGCTCAGGTGAGGTTAATTAATACTCTGGGGACTGCGATCTGGCGGCCATGTTGTTGAATTGCCAGTGCTCATGGGAATTGGAGTTGACAGGCATGACAGTGTCCAGTTTTCCCACAATCATCATTCATTTTAACCAGGCAAAATCTCATTGAGATTAAAAATCCCTTTTTCAACAGTGACCTGGCCAAGAAAAGCAGCAACCATTGATAAACCAGTGAAATAAAAACAATACAAACAAACACAGCTATTACAAACATACTGTAATATCCAGTTTCTGTGCAATTAAAGATCATAGACAGAACATGTGCAATTTCAAAAAAATCAATGACAGAACACATTTAATAACAATCGCATTGCCCAATACTATTTTCTCTATCCTTTAAAACTGACTAAACTTCCCCATAGTGACAGCTCTGTCAATTTCAGTTTTCTGCAAATTCTTCCAGGTGAGAGGAGCAATATATTTAAAAGATTTTTAAGTACATCTCTTTAGGTAAACGTCAGATGCATTCATAAAAAGCAGATCACCATAATCCAATAAAGGTACAAAGGTAGCCGAAATCATGTGTTTCCTTGCCTGGAAGGAGAAACAGGACTTTTTGCTAAAAAAAAAAACAACTTAATTTAAGTTTCAGATTGGACAAAAGGTTTTCAGTATGTGGTTTAAATGACAGATTTTGGTCTATAATAATACCTAAATACTTATATATCGTGACTCTCTCAATTTCAACCCCTTGAGCTGTTAAGATCTTAGCATTTAAGATTAGCATTTGTGCATTTAACTGTTAACATTTAACTGATTTCGAATGGCAAACAAATGTTAACTGTTTGCCATTTGAAAATAACATCAACTTGGTTTTGTCTGCATTTAACACCAACTTAAGTTGATTCAAATGGGACTGAACAACAAAAAACCAAAACGCAGGCTGCAGAGATTCAAGGGTTTGTTTAACTAAAGAGGATGCGTGTGTCATCTGCGTAAAAATGGAATGCAACATTTGATAAATAATCACAAAGGTTATTTACGTGTATAGAAAAAAGCAATGGTCCTCGTATGGAACCTTGAGGCACACCTTTTGATACATGAAAAACAGACCCTGCAAAAGGAACACACTGGATTCTAGCTGATAAGTAATTTGAGAACCAGTTTAAAGCTTTCTCAGATATGCCAACAGCAAAGAGTCTACTTGCCAAGATAATGATCAACTCTGTCAAAAGCCTTGGACAAATCAATAGAAAGAGCCGCACACTATTTTTACAGTCCAGTACCTCAATAAAGTCATTCACCACTTTTTAGGTGCTGTTATTGTGCTTTGTTGTTTTTTAGCTAAAACACACATGGCCTATAGTTATTAAGGACTGAAGGATCTTCTCCTTTTAGCAAAGAGAGAACAAAGGCAGAGTTCCATATATTAGGAATCACATTGTTAGAGTCAGTTTAAAAATATAAGTTATTGGTTCTGCCATAATGTCTGCAGCTGACTTACGAAAGAAAGGATCAAGCTCATCAGGGCCTACAGATTTGTTTGGATTCAGTTGTTTTAAGGCTCTATGGACCTCTGCCACTCCAAGAAGAGTAAAGCTGGATGATGGAAACACAGAATTCATTAGAATTGATGAGGGGTGGCTCCTTAGTCTGTTTTAAACCTGGATGTAAAGAGTCAAATAAGCAACCTGAGGAAATGAAATGTTCATTAAATTAAGAACAATTAAGAATGTCTGGGGGCGGCGCAGTGGTTAGCGCTGTCGCCTCACAGCAAGAAGGTCCTGGGTTCGATCCCCGGGTCACCCAGGGTGCCTTTCTGTGTGG
>JAQQZX010000008.1:17433786-17454931 GCA_030068355.1 Notoglanidium maculatum | reverse complement strand
GTAGAAAGCAAAAAAAATAAAGAAAAACCTATGAAAAAGAGTAGGGGTGTCCAAACTTTTGACCGGTAGTGTACATTCTGAATATAAACTTATGAATCTATAAATTTATTTTATAGATAAGGTAAGTCTGAAGCCTAGTCCAAGCACGGATATTTTTTAAAATGGGTTTTTTCGCCGGGCTCTTTAATAAAAAAAAAAAAAAAAAAAAATCAGTCCACATGAAAACGCAAAAACAGTCACCTCATGTAAACAAAGAAGAGAAAGGCAAACACTGTCAAACCAAGGAGAGAACTTTGCACACGCCGGCCATGCAAGCCAAAATCTTCGTTTTGCCTCATTACACGTCAATACTGAAAATGAGGGTTTCTGAAAATCTTCACCCTGGATGGAGTTTTGCGAAGGTCCCTTTTCAGTGACCTAACATTTTTGTGTGTGGACAAAAGGCCAAAACGCACAGAAAAAAAAAATCTTAGTTGTAAGAACATTTACCCATATACATTGGGACTAGGCCTGAATCGGAGCAAAATTAATTGTTTTGCTTCATTTGCTGTTTGGTTTGTTTTTTCACACTGCATGTAATTAATTGAACAGCTTAAAACTTGGTCGTTCACCAGTCTGACTTATTCTCAGTGGAAAAAAAGACCTTTCCTGAGTGAATCTCAAACATCTCCTGCGCACAGAGAACACGGAGACGGGGCAGAAAAAGCACTAGGTAGTTTGTATAATCGAGTAGTTTCAAAGATTTTGTGCGTCACATCCAGATTTCATTTGCTCTTTTTGTTTGTCGGTCCAAATATCCCGAACATGTTGCATTTTGGCTCAGTTTAGCAGCTCTCGTCTACAGTGATGCTGCAACCCAAAACACGCAGCGTGTTCGGTTCACTTCCTGCAGCCGGGGCGATTCAGTGACTCCTCGAACCACACTGGAGTTCACCCGGAAGCAGAGAGACCACCTCGCCCTAGATGCTTTCCGTTGATTTGATCCTCAGCCGAGAGTGGTTGCTGTGTTCTACCCTGCCTAAAGAACCACACCGAGGGGAAAAACACAAAATGGACCAAACAGACTAAACGCTGCATATGTGGAAGCACCCTTAATAGTGGTAGTATCACTCAACTTGTTTTTTCCCGGAAGAGGTGCATATTTCTTGATGGCCCCAACCGAACAACAAGGAAAACTATAGTTTTAATATTTTTAAAGCATTTTAAGCTGAAATATAATTCAGCTGTGGTTCAGCTCTAATGCATCACTGTACCACCTAATTCAGTACACAGCAATGACATTGCATCACAACACTCTCATTCTAGGTCCCAAAGTCATAACCCAACCACATTTCATAAGGTTATGTACAGGAATTATTAATGTAAGTGGTAAAGGGAGCTCTCTTGTTTTGCAGATGTTCCACAACATTAAATATAATTTTAAACGAATGAAAAGTACAAATTTATTCTTTATAAATAAATTTCAGCTTGCTGTGGTATAAAAGGAATTTATAGGAAATGTGTGCGGTTGTAACAGTAACTCGGCTTTGCAGTACACCATCCCAGTGTTGATTATTTTTCTATAACAGTCTTTCCTTGTATCTTATCATGCTTCAGCTCGACCATAAGCGCTATCTACCATGCTCTCGCTCTCAACTCTCCCTCCACACCCCTTTCTGAGGCTGGCAGTATATTTCAAACGATGAAAGAACTTGGTGTACCTTTTTCTAGGACACTTTGCAAAGGGTGCAGAATGACTTTGAGGGTTGTTTTTTTTTTTTTTTGCCATTGTCCATGTTTGTGCTGCTGGATGTATTTCTGATCTCAAATTATTAAGCATGCCTATGGCATGGAAGCAGGACAAAATGGGCAAGTCGGATCCAAGAGACTTTGACAAGGACTGAATTTCCATGGCTGGATGTCGGCGCATCTCCAAAAAGACAGGTCTTGCGCGATGTTCCTGGTATGCAGTGGTTAGTACCCAGCAAAATTTGTCCAAGGAAAGACAACTGGTGACCTGCAACAGGGTCATGGGCACCTTGGGCACCTTGATGGGCGTGGGGGAGTGATGTCTAGTCCTGCCCAACAGAAGAGCTATTGTGAAACAAACTGCTGAATGTGTTAATGCTGGCTGTGATGGAAAGGTGTTGGATAAACACAGCGCATTGCAGCTTGCTGCATGGTTAAAGACCAGTCAGTGACCCTGCCTGCTGACCCCTGTCCACTGCTGAGTGCATCTACGGTTGAAACCAGATATTTACATACACTTCAGAAAAAAAGACTTTTTTTTTTTCTTTACTGTCAAGCATTAAATCAGAGTAAGCTTTTTCTGTTTTAGATCAATAAATATTAACATATTTTTTGTATTTGTTAAATGTTAGAGAGAGAGAGAATTTTGTGGCTTTTTTTTTATAATTTATTTTTTTTTATTACTTTCATCAGTCAAAAATTTGCATACACTTCCTTAGTATTTGGTAGAATTGCCCCGAAACTGTTTCACTTGGGCCAAACGTTTCGGGTATCCTTCCACAAGCTTTCTACAATAGTTTGCTGGAATTGTGGCCCGCTCCTCTGGACAGAACTGGTGTAACTGGATCAGGTTCGTAGGCCTTCTTTTTCGCGCTCGCCTTTTCAGTGCCGCCCAAACATTTTCTATGGGATTGAGATCAGGGCTGTTTGATGGCCACTCCAATACCTTGACTTTGTTGACCTTAAGCCACTTTGTACCTAATTTGGAGGTATGCTTGGGGTCATTGTCCATTTGGAAGACCCATGTGCGCCCAAGCTTTAACTTCCTGGCTGATGTCTTCAGATGTTCCTTCAATATAGCCACATAATTTTCTTTTCTCATGATGCCATCCTTTTTGTGAAGTGCACCAGTCCCTTCTGCAGCGAAGCAGCCCCACAACATTATACTACCACCCCCATACTTCACAGTTGGGATGGTGTTCTGAGGCTTCAAAGCTTCCTCCTTTTTCCTCCAAATATACCGTTTATCATTATGGCTGAACAGTTCAATTTTTGTTTCGTCAGACCACAGGACATGTCTCCAGAAATTAAGATTTTTGTCCCCATGTGCAGTTGCGAACTGTAGTCTAGCTTTTTTTATGGTGGTTTTGAAATAATGGCTTTCTCCTCCCAGAGTAACCTTTCAGCTCTTGGTGGTACAGGACTCGTTCTACTGTGCATACTGACACTGTCTTACCAGTTTCAGCCAGCATCTTCACTGGTCTTCTGCTGTTCTGGGGTTGAGTTGCACATTTCGCACCAAAAAACATTCCTCTCTGGGACTCAGAATCCGTCTCCTTCCCGAGCGGTATGATGGTTGTGCATTCCCATGTTTTTTATACTTGCGTATTATTGTCTGAACGGATGAACGTGGAACTTTATTCATCTGGAAATTGCACCTAAGGATGAGCCACACTTGTGGAGGAAATTCTTTTCCTGATGTCTTGGTTGATTTCTCTTGATTTTCCCATGTCAAAGAAAGAGGCTCTGTGTTTGAGGTGTGCCTTTATATGCATCCACAGGTGTGCCACCAATTAACTCAAATGGAATCAATTAACCTATCAGAAGCTTCTTAAGCTCAGAATGGATTTGTCCGGAGTTTTCTTTTTGTCTAAATACACAATAAACTTAGTGTATGTATACTTCTGATGTATACTGACTACTTTTGATGAAAGTGATAAAAAAAAATACATAAAAATTCCCCCTCGCTCGATTCTGACATTTAACAAATGCAAAAAAAATGTTAATATTTATTTATCTAAAACAGAAAAAGTTTACTCTGATTTAATGTTTGATAGTAAAGAGAAAAAAGTTTTTTTTTTTTTTTTTTTTTCCTGAAGTGTATGTAAATATCTGGTTTCAACTGTACAATGGGCACATGCGCATCAGGACTGGACCATGGAACAGTGGAAGAAGGTGGCCTGGTCTGACAAATCATGTTTTCTTTCACTTTGTGCGGATAACTGGGTGCATGTGTGTCACTTACCTGAGGAAAAGATGGCACTAGGATGCACTATGTGAAGAAGGAAAACCAGCAGAGGCAGTGTGATGCTCTGGGCAATGTTCTGCTCGAGAACCTTGGGTCCCGGCATTTATGGGGATATTAACTTGACTTGTACCACCTACCTAAACATTGTTGCAGACCAAGTACAACCCTTCATGGCAATGGAATTTGCTAATGGCAGTGGCCTCTTTCAGCATAATAATGCACCCTGCCAAACAAAAATTGCTCTGTAATAGTTTGAAGAACATGTAAGAGTTCAAGGTGTTGACTTGGCCTCCAGATTTCAATCCGAATAAGCGTGTGGGACAAATAAGTCCGAGCCATGGAGCCCACCTTCAGAGATCTTGTGAAGTCCATGCCTCAAAAGGTCAGAACTGTTAGGATGGAACAAGGGGCAACTACACAATACGAAACAGGTGGTGTTAAGGTTTTAATGGCTGATTGGTGTAATCACTGGTAAAGGGAACTAAAAGCTATGAAGGGCTACTAGTTATTCAAGCGTCTGTCCATTGTAAACAGTCTGCGACCAATGAAAGTACATTGAATGTGTTGCCACATGTTGTAGACAAGAGTTTCTTGTTGATCAGTCACATTTTGTGACCACATCAAAGCGGTTTATTATTGGTTTTACTAGTTCAAAGGGAGGCACCATGTGCTCAAATAATGCCGAATTGCTGATGAAAAATAGCTGTCCACTACTTTAACAAGTCATTAAGTCCATATAATTGTTTTTTTAAGTTAAAATGTATTTGTCAACTGACATTTTTGTTGATGGTTGGTCGTGTGTGTGTGTGTGTGTGAGAAGTGAGCGCTTTCAAGAGACTTGCAGGCTGTACTGTGAATTTGCGAGGGATTAATTTCTGCTCTAATTTACTATATCAGAATCCAGTGGGCTACAATTTTACATACACCTAAGTTTATGGTATCTACAAGTTTATGGTATCTATACCTACATACAAGTTTATGGTATCTATACCTACATACAAGTTTATGGTATCTATACCTACATACAAGTTTATGGTATCTTTAGACAGTCTGCAAGAGATTCAATTTTTTTTATGGACTCTTATAAGCTTTTGATTGGCCAGTTGTCATAAATGGCAGTTAATATTATCTCACCTTTCAGTGTAAAAGGACTTCCCTTTAGAGACTGTGGCTTTTTTGCCAGTGATACTACTTGAAAATCCAAGCAACTGAGTTAGGACCTCTATGGGGGGGAAACAATATGTGGACCTCCACAAGTCTGGAGCAATTTCCAACCAACAGAAATTACCCTAAGTGTCTGTACAAACAATTGTATGCAAATATATAAGTATTGTGACCGCATGGACACTCTGAACACAGTTCAGTAAAGAGGCACAAATGAACTCCAAGGAATGAATAAATTTTTGTCAAAAAGGTACAACCGAGCCCCAAGACAACAGCAAAGCAGCTGGTGAAGGAGTTGGTAGAATCAGCTACCGAAGTGTCTGTCATTAAAAAAACCTTGCAAACTTTACATTTGGATAAAATAATTGACAAGTGTATGGCACATTTCCTGTAAATCTTAGTTGCTTTTATATGAATTGTGTACTTTTATACAAATGTGTGTTTATCTCTATAAAGCACATTGAATGACCTGTATATAATAACGTGCCATATAAAGAAGTTTCGCTTGACTGATGATAAATTGGCAATAAAACTACTTGCCTCCCTTCACTTGACTCAAAGTGGTGGAAAAGTACCCTCCTCAGTAAAGGTTAGGGCTTACGGACACTCGGTGCATGGCGATTAATTCACTGTGGATTACATTTTATAAACCGAACATGTTTTGAATGTATTTGTTGCAGGTGACTGACAAAAGCAATAGCTTGAAAACTAATAAAGAGAAAGCCCACTTTGTTGTTTCAGGCCCAGGTTAACCTGCCTTAGATGGCAACTTAACATGCACATCATTATGACACTAATGACACATTATTGTTGGCAAACATCACACACTAACTCACCCATATACCACTGTGTGTATGCACCTCTGGGCTGTTTTTAACCCACAAGGTACTTGAACACGGCTCTAAATCAATGTTAAACTTGTACTACTTTCCCTTACTACTACAGTTGTACAACCGTTTTGTTTCATATTCAGGGTTACTTAGAGTTTAGTGGATGATGTAGATTGTAATCGACGACTGTGTGTGCATGAGATATTTTTCCATTCCCCGATGACTGTCTGTCTCTTATTTCAGATTTTAATAGGAAAGCTGGGCTGAGGAAACACTTTGGTTCAATCTCAAGACTTGGTTCAGGGAGAGTCAAACGATCTGTTAAAAATGCATGCTGTGCCTTGTGTGGTGATGTAAAATATACACCTCCTGCTCATGAAAAACTAGCTCATGACTATAAAGCCAGATCAAGGCGCCCGAGCTGGTCAAGCAGGCTGCAACAGACCATGGTTCTTCCTGTGGCACGGGCTAAGATGACAACTAGGCTTATTATCTGGTTCAGGAGGCACCTCAAGGTGAAACTCTGTGATGTAGCACGTGTGTTTGATGTGACCTCACGTGACTTCTCATGCATTTTGCCAGCGGTGCTGCTGCAAAAGAGGAAGCGCAAGAGAGTGAAATGCTTCAGCAAAGAATTCTGGTCACTGATGCGCCTTGATCCTCAAGGCAATGGGAACTGTGGGAAGTGGATTGGCAACCAATCCTGGGAGGTGTGTACTCCAACCAATAGCTGTGCTTCTCTCTCATCAGGTATTCAAGTTTTGGGATTTTCTGTTGGTGAGCGCATTTTGGACGTAGGAGAAGATATTGAAGGGTGGTCCAAGTCTTCGGGTAAACAGGTTTTGAGGATGCCAGACTGTGAGAGAATGAGACTGTGCTCTATTGAAGAGCCTGCATGTGCTCCCTTAAATCCTGAGGATGTTCAGCATTGCCTTGAGACTGCTGGTTATGGGTCAGAAGGTTCAAGTGAGGCCTCTAAAGTTCAGCTGGTCAAAGCTGCTCCAGTACGCCGTGTGCCCCCTTTGTTACTACGACGTGTTAATGCCTGCAATGGTTTTGCTCCCTCCCAATGCTTTCAACGTGTGGATTTAACTGACAACTTTACATTTAGCAAGTCAGGCACAAATGACGTTTGTCTGTTGGAGAATGGATTGAATGATTTGGAAGGGGAAGTTGACTCTTCTGACTATTTCTCCTGCCAAAGAACTACTGCTTATATGGTGTGGCCCCGCTTGTCCTGTGCCCGCACTTACAGGTCTTGGCCCTTTTCCAGACACGGGCCACCCAGTGAAATTAAGGCATCGATCCGTACTGGTCCTCGATGGATTGTGAGCACGGAGGCTTCAGAAGGCACAAAAAATGTGATCAATAACATGCAAATAAATTTTAATACAAGTTCTGAATGCACAGTTGGGAATAACACGAAAGAAAGCCTTGTGGTTCATAAAGGCCAAGGGCAAGTACAATCTACAACACAGGGTGAGAGGATGCTAGCCTCTCCAACTCTTGTGGAGACTTCAAAAGATCAATCAGAATATCAGAAAAGTCCAGGAAAAGCTTCGACATCAGTTAGTAGTGAGGGGGAGCTCTCTAAACATTCCCACAATATGTTTCGGCAGGACTCCCCTAATCTTGTACCTAATGCTGTACATGAAACTGATTCTCAGGCTGTGAATGTTCCTTCCCCATTAGTCATGAATAGTGGCAAGCTAAATGCGAATCCTCCTGGGGTAGTCGGCACTGTAGACACCAAGTCAGTTGATCTTGGCAGTTCCCCCAGGAAAAGGACACAGGTTTATACGTCATCCAGGTGTCTTGAGGATAATGAGAGTGGTGCAGAGACTACAACCTTCCATTTCCCAGATCCCATTCCAGACCTCCAACGAAGTGTTTTTCAAAATTTGTCATGTATTGTACATTCCAAAGAAGAATCACGGACCCCCACTATGATGGTACTTTCCAGTGTGGAACCAAAGCACCCTTCCTCAGTGATGGTACATCCCGAAGAGGAGCAGAAATCTGATGATGATGATGATGATGATGATTATGATAATAAAAGTCTATGCAGCCTGAGTGATTTGCACACCAAAACTGCTGACCAAAACACTTCCCCAACCTACACTGGAAACAGTAGCTTGTGCACATTCTATAAATCCATGACAAACAGAGACTTCATATCCTCCAGTGAGAAAGATGGCAGTAGTCTTTCTCCTGCTGAAAGACCCGAGGAAGTTGATATAGAATGTTCATCACGATACGAGATGTGTGAGATTGGCAAGGCTAATAGAAGTCCGTCACCTCTCCCTGCCCCAGTGGGCTCAGTGGTTACTCCTGGTGACCTGGATGTTGTGAAAGCTTACGAAGATGATGCCATTGTGCTTGATGTCATTCAAGATGACCCAGATCTCTTTGGAGCCATTGTTGTGGATACAACAGGAAATTCAGCCTCAAAAGCCACTCTAGCTGCAGTTCAGAGGGGAACGAACTTGAGCATGCAGATTGACCAGACGACCTTGGTCAGAAAACCCAACAGGATAGTCTGGGACTTAGAATCAGGAAGGTATGTAGGTGTGTATAAGCAGACACATTTCCTGTACTTATGAACTTGGTATTTTAAGGTTCAATCTGCATTGAGTTGGTTTTTTGAGATATGGAACATCAGGTATTGTCATCAAGTTTTGACATTCCAGCTAGCAAAACCCTAATGTAGTGTGACTTTTAGATGTATCAAATCCCTTTCACCCATGAGTCCCACTTCCCAGATATTTGTGATAATGTGAAATACGGGCAGGCTTATTAATGAATTTAACAATGTAATCGAGGACTCTGCATCTGCGTATCTTCGGTTGAAGAGGTCAAAATACCTGGACATTTGTCAGTTATTCTGGATTCTTACGCCTATTGGTTCATTTAATTTTTTTATTAGGGGAAAAATGATGCCTGCTCTTTTGGTATATTTTAGTGTCCCACTCTTAAAAGATGAAGCTCCTTTGGAAAATGTGTAAAGGTTGGAAGGTCTGGAATAATCATTTAAATCTTCCTTTTCCATTCATTTGCATCTCACAGTTTTGAGTGCCTCTGCTTTAAGGTTACATAAATTTATACAATAAAAATTTTTAATTGTAAAATGGAACATTATTCTCCAGTCACAAATGCAGTTTGGTTCTATTGATCATTTTCTTACAAAACAAATTGTATAACTTGGAGAAATACATTTGAACCCTATTAAAGTCACATTTTGATCACATGCTTTGTGGTAATACTTTTGGTTTATATTTCTGGATGTATATCTATACAATCTAATATGGAAATTATTTAACTGCTTGAAAAATGAAGACGTTCCTAAACATCCTAAACAGTGTCCTAGACCAATTCATACAGAGGCTTCTAGTCTGCTGTACTTTGTGTGAATAGAACATAAATATTAATTGGCCATATCTAATTCTGTTGAAAATTCATCTTGTATAATTATCCACTGGCAGATAGACCCTTATAATACCTTTTGTGAAATTAAAGATACACACTCTGATCAGCCATAACATTAATACTGACATGCATAGCATTGAGTAGCTCATTACAGTGGCATCTGTCAAGGGGTGGGATATGTTGGACAGCAGGTGAATAGTCAGTTCTTGAAGTTGATGTGTTTGAGGTAGGAAAAATGGGCCAGCGTAAGGATCTGTTCAACTTTAACAAGGTCCAGATTGTGAGTGCTAGATGACTGGGTCAGAGCATCTCTAAAATGGCAGGTCATGTGGGTCATCTGGTACGCAGTGGTTCGGACCTACCAAAAGCGGTCAAAGGAAGGACAACCGGTGACCTGCAACAGGGCCATGGGTGCCCAAGGCTCACTGAGGTGCGTGGGGAGCAAAGACTAGCCCATCTGGTCCGTTTCCACAGAACATTGTTTGCTCAAAAAAAGTTAATGCTGGCCATGATGGAAAGGTTTCAGAACACACAGCGCGGCAACAGACCAGTCAGAATGACCACTGTCCACTGCCGAAAACGCCTACAAAGGGCACATGAGCATCAGAACTGGACCATGGAGCAATGGAAGAAGGTGGCCTGGTCTGATGACTCAGGTTTCCCTTTGCATCATGTGGACTGCAGGTTGCATGCGTGTCGCTTACCTAGGCAATAGATGGCACCAGGATGCTCTGTGGGGAAACCGGTGTGGATGCAGTATGATTCTCTGGCCAGTGTTCTACAGAGAAACCTTGGGTCTTGGCATTTGTGTGTGTGTAAACATTGTTGAAGTACACCCTTCATGGCAACTGAATTCCCCAACAGCAGTAGTCCCTTTCAGCAGGATGTGCCCTGCCAGACTGCAAAAATTGTTCAGGAATGTTTTGAGGCCCATGACAGAGTTCACGGTGTTGGCCTCCCTTATACACCGATCAGCCATAACATTAAAAACCATGTGCTTAATATCATAGGTCCCAATTGTGTCGCCAAAACAACTCCGACCTATCAAGGCGTGGACTCCCCAAGACCTCTGAAGGGGTGATGTGCTATCTGGCACCAAGATATCAACAGTGTTTTTTAAGTCCTGGAAGTTGCAAGGTGGTGCCTCCATGGATTGGTCTTGTTTGTCCAGCACATCCCACAGATGCTCGGTCGGATTGAGATATGGGGAATTTAGAGGCCAAGTCGGCACCCTGAACCCATTTTTCCTGCTTCCGATACATAAAGATTAGCAAAAGATGAGCTCATATTTAATATCTTCTCTTGAATATTTGAATAAATCTTGAATGTTTTTATATTTCTCAAAGTCGCAGGAAAAATGTCCAGACTCCTGGTGATGTCCATGTGGAGAACCATAATGGTTTTTGCAGAGGTCCGTGATCTTTCAGTGTTTCCCTTTAGTTTGACTAGAACATTGGTGCACTACTCCAGTCTTGGAAGGGTGGAATCCGGCACGTTGTGGCGATTTCCCTCCAGGACTGGAGTTGTGCACCCCAAAGAATGGAAGCTTTTTATGCTTGACAACAGGCGAAATTTCAAGATGTGTTAAACAGTTGTAGGATTGTCATAAATGTGTAGAAACGAGTGTTTCTTTCCTCAATCACACAGGGAAGGTGAATGAACTGGCTAAGGGCTCCAGTCAGCTGACCTTTGGTCCAGAGTGGCCCTCAGTTAACTCAATAGTTATACAAGAACAGGTCAGTTCAAGGCGGTAGTGGTGCAGCACCTACATTACTTATCTACTCTTTTGCTTATAAGGAACTGGTATTCCAAAGGTATTCAGCACTTTACAGATACTGGTAATGGTATAACCGTTTGTTCTGATGCGTTTCCTTTCAGATGTTTTCAGATTTAAATAATCAAGAGAAGAAAGAAAGTACTTGTCTGAATGTCAACACGGCGAATTCTGCATTGACTCGGCTGGTGGACGATGCACGCGACAACGGTGGGTCCTCGGAATGCTGCGAACAATCACATAACATGGGTGTCCATTGAGACTTGGCTTCTATTCACGACCTTGTAAGGCTTTGCTTGGCTTCACAGTTTAGATTATAATCACTTAAGAGGAACAGCAGGTTTCTTTATAAGAGTCTTAATTAATTTTGCTGAGTGTGTAGGTGATGGTAAAATATAGAGCTACTACTGGATATTTTAATTGTTTTTCCGGTACGTTTTCTACTAGAAAGCAACATTACATTTACCCATGATTGTATAAGCGGTAATTTTGGATGTATTTTAGATACTTCAGATTTTACATACATTAATACTTATTTATATTTAACTTGGATACCTATAGACACCTTGTTTAGCCCTTCACAGATATGTTGATGTGTAAACATAAAATGCAGTGTTTTTTGCCATGTTAAATTCAATGATGCGTCACTTTGTGCAGCTCATACTACTGCTGGGAAAGATATCAGTGTCGTGAGACCGTTGCCATCTTCCGTGAGTAACCAGTCCAGTAAAGAAAGAAAAAAAAAATACTGTGTCCTAATAATCTGTGGAGGAACCTCTGACTCTGGTGCTCTCCCTGTGTTACCAGTATTGCTGGTACTACTTCAGTGAACATCACTTATGCTTTCGGAATGCGTGCCGGTTCCTCCATGTGCCTAGGGATGATGATGAAAAGGTGTGTTGAATGAAAGGGTTAATAACAGTATCTATGTATGACGAATTTAATTTCTAAGATAATATGCTTGTTTCTGGTGCAGTTTTGCATGGATATTGTGCAGAAGTTTTGTCTGGTTGGAAGTCCTCCTATTGCACGGCGTGCAGGTATGAGCAAGAGATGAGAACTATTAAAGCTTATGAGCGCAGTGTTTAGTGCTTCACACTCTCACACATGGAACTAAATCCAGATTTAGCGTACTGCCTCTGCTCATAAAAGACTTCATCTCATCAGGTGATTACTCACGCTAAGACACTTCATGGAGTTGCTGTCACTACAATAATTATTTACTGCTGCACATTCAAATATGTCTTCAATGGGATGCATGACAGACGCACATCGCTGCTCTGAAAATGAATCTTTAGGCATATTAGGGTTGGGCATCGTTTGAATTTGATCAATTCTGGTTATGGTTCTTATCGGTTCCCTGTTTCGGTTTCATGAAGGTTAATAAAAGATATCCATATCCTGTAGCAGTCCTATAACTTAACCCTCTGTTCCCCAAGGGAACTCTAGAACACCGCAGCGTTTCACGAAGAATTACAAAGAAAATCCTTTCATTTTGTCATACTGTAAACAAATGGTAGTTCGAAAGCCAAAGAAAAGTGACAATTGCAAGTTTGTTTTGTTTGAAAGGGCATTAATTGTAATTTAATATGAATTTGTATGAGTAACATCTACACATTAAAATGCACAGCTATACATACAGCCTGAAATTCGTTTTCATAGCCAGGTTCAGGTTGGACTTCACTTTTGAATAATCTATTAAATGCTATATCTTCTTTATGGCATTAAGTATTATTTATTGTTCATTTAATACTGAATTATTTATCGAACCACATCGATAATAAGAGATCAGCTGAGAAGTTTGGGATTTTGCCAACAAGACAAATCAAAGAATTGACATCCTTGCAGATATTTAGTGTTTAAGAGCCGATAAGCAGAACAGAAATTTGAAAATAAAATTTTCAGTACCGTGTGTTGTCTTACCGGTTCTAATTTGGAACCTACTTTCAGTTCCACACCCTAGTAGGCATGTCATAGTTTCTTTGCGCGCTTCAGGAGATGAAACGTGAAATGTACAGACTAGAGCACTGAAGCATCACATCGTGTGTGTATTGTTTGTGCAGTATCTTTCTTACAGATAAGAAAGTATTACAATGCATCCAAGGGGAAAAAAAAAATCTTTCCCCGCATCTATTAGGAACCACTGTGTTACTGTGGTTTCGGCTGTCTGGAACTTATGCTTCAGTGTGATAAGGAGGCCATCGATCTTTCTCACTCCCTCTTTTTCTGTCCCCAGCGGAGGTTTTTGTTGCTTATTACAAGACGAATTCTCCTGGTGTGAGTTTCAGTCAGAACATTGTGAACCAGTTACTCTCAACTCTGCTCAGCCTGGCACTGCTTAGAGACCTGGTAGCAGTCATCAACGCACTCCTCACACACAAGAGAACGGTGAGAGCACTCTGTGAATGGAAATGTAAATGACATACTTCTTGGTAATGGAACGTATTCCCAAGTTTACAATAAAGAATGCAGTGTAACTGTGACTGGGTGATTAATTTGGCATATTTAAAGGAATTCTCAGTTTTAATATATAAACATCACTGGCTTGTTCAGAGAACATGTTTTTGAAAGGGAACGATCATGTGCAGTGTTGCTTAACAGTCTTGATAATATGAACAATATAAAAGTTTTTGATGGTATCTACTGATTGTGTGTTTGTTTGTTTTTTGTATGTTCAGCCTGCTCCTGAGTTTGTGATGGAACTTTACGAACATGTCCGGGACAGAGGAGTCCTAAATTTTGTACCAGAGCTCATACTTCTCACGTCAAAGGTGATGCATTTCCTGAACACGCGCTGTTTTCTCAGTGCTGGGTTAAGCGCAGACGACTGCAGTGCAATTAAGCGCGAGTGCATCCAAGCCTTTTAGCAAAAACTAAAAGCTTTTATCATTTTAGATAACATGAAGTGCTTACTCAGACACTTTCTGAAGTGGGAATAATTCATGGTTCAGTTTTGCAACAGTCAAGGCCTGTGTTTTAACGAAGTAAAGTGAGTAAAATGTAATATTTGAAAACAATTTTAATGGTAAGTAAGTGTCATCCTTGGGCCGACAACTTGCGGTTAATGGGTTTGAACCAAAATAACAACAACACATTGCCATCGAGGGGTAAACAAATGAAGATGACTACCAGGCGGCAAATTCTGTCAGCCATATTGGACAAAGCCTGAATGACTGTGATGATCAGTGGAGATATGAGCACTCCTGTTTGACTGTAGCAGCCTTTGGAGAAGTGGTGACGGAGTACTGACACTGTTCATTTGTGTTTGTGTATAGATTACAGAGGTGGGGTGCGTATTCAGTGTTGAGCAGTGCGAGATGATGGAGCTTCATCTCAAGTCTTTGCAAGTACCCAGACATCAAATGAACATTTTCTGCACAGTAAAATGCAGGTGGGTCTTTTACACACACTTAATGTTGTTCTAAATAATAAGCGTCATTAAATTTAATGACCAGTTACAGGCCAGTTGCTCTTCCTACTAATGCAGTGTTTCTCAAGCACAAAATCATAAGTTAAAAAAGTATATAGTTTTAAAAAGCTTATGACATTTAATAGGATCTCAAGTCCATTATTAAAAAATCTAGCAGTTTTATAGTATGATGTGCTAAAAAAGTAAAAGGTATAGGCATATTTGTACTCCCACGCTTACACACGAGCCTATTCAAACACCTGGTGTGTGTGCAGGGCCCTGGCCACTAACCCACACACTGCCGAGCTGTCGGAGTTGGCCCAGTCTGTAGTCCGAGTGGAGGTGAGACGCACAATGTACTCCTAGTGCCATCCTTCCTTTTTCTTTGTTTATTTGACCCTCAGACATACACATTGAGAGAAAGAGACAGACGGTCAGGCTATAATTGCTATTAGTATTGCTGTAGACTATGAGTCTGTCTGTCTACCCAACTAACAATTATTGGTTAGCTGGTGATCTAGATTCATGTTCCTGTTTGGTTCTCCGGGTATTTTTTTTTATGCCTGTATTAATTAAAAATCTAGTACCTAAATACAACTTGCCATGTCAGTTGTCATGTAACCATTTTGGGAACAGAACTCGCTTTATTCCCCAGAAAAATAACCAAAGGGGAGCTTTTAGAGAAATGTTTGATGGCTGTTCATCTGTCTGTCTAGTTGTTAGTCTGTTCCTCTGAAGTATGTTTTTTATGTTGATAATTATGTTCCTAATCACTTGGTGTAGTATTTGTATGTCCTTTTAGAGATTATTTGATGCTGTAATGCCTTAAATAAGACTCAACGATGATGCGTTTACATTATTATACATGCTCAAATAACTGAATGTAAATGGGAATTTCAGCTTGCTAATAAAATTACTGTTATAAATATGTTGTAATATTTATCAATAAGTCCCAACCAACATGTTTTTGCTATTTTGCTCACCTTGACATGAAATGATGCAAACTGTTAAACATGCTTGTATTCCTCTAGCAGTGCGGTTGTGTAAATATTAAGCTGCATAATGTAAATTCTGTATGTGTGTGTGTGTGTGTGTTTGTAGCTGTGTAGGCAGCAAGAGGACTGGCCTGCTCTTGCGTGCGTGTTTTGCACTGCGTGTAGTGGTCGTCACGGTGCAGGAGAGCTGTCGAGGTTCTGCTGCTGTGTCACCATGGCGCTGCTGAAAGAGCCTAAAGACAAACTGAGTCTGCCTTATGAGCCATTCGCTGAGTCGGGTACACAGAATTGCTCATCACATGTCCAACTGCTGAAGTCTAGCTTGGCACTTGGCAGTTCAGTAGAGCTTAACTTCATGCAGTTTGAATGTGTATCATTGCATTCAGTCAATTCTGATGAGCAGTTCTATCGCTTATTCTGGTGGTATTTATGTATGGTAGACGGGTACTGCACTACAGGGTCTGTACAGCCATTGTTACCCTATGTAGTGAGCAAATATGGTGAATACTGGGCCATTTGGAATTTTGCCAAACTGTGTGTTGGAAGATGGTCAATAATAACATGGGTTCAGGAAAGCCTAAAAAAAGGTGAACTTGAGCTAAATATCAGCAAAAAGAAAACCTCAAAGCGGTTGGTGAATACCTGGTCCCCATTATTGAAATTAATACTGATCGGCTGCCTGTTGGTTCCACGCAGTCTAACAAGTGAAATGTTATGCTTCTGTTATTTAATTGTTTGATTAGGTAAAGGAAAATAATTCTCAGCCCACATTCAACTGGTTTAAATGCTCTTACTTTTAAATACTGCATTTTAATGCATTCAGTTGCTTGAAATATCGGTCTTTACTTCTCAAATAAATGGACATGTACACTTAGATTGAAAGGTTTGCACTGCTTTGTATTTTAGTATGCAACACCAACAGCATATTTATATCGTGCGTGTGTGCGTGCGTGTGTGCGTGTGTGCGTGTGTGCGTGTGTGTGTGTGTGTTTTCCTGTCTAGTTTGTCAGGAAGTGCCATCAGATGACCTGGTTAAAAGCTTTTTGGGACGAGTAGGAGTCTCACTGATGTTCAGCTATCACAGAACCCAAGACTGGACCAAGGTGTGTTTGTGCATGCAGCTTAGTTCTCAAGCTGACCTGTACTTGTATGTACCGTTTTTGGCAAAATGTAAAAAAGGTTCTCATTAATTGAAAAGGTATGTTGGAGCTTATGAATTGTGTAGTATCATACTGGAACAATGCTCTAGTTCAACATGGGGGGGAAAAAAAGGTGACTTGCTTTTGATTTGTGTGTGTGTGCGTGTGTGTGTAGGGTTTGAAGCTGTTGTCCGTGATGTCTAGATTGCAGGTGGAATTCACTATGTTCAAAGGGCTCTTTAGTAGTGAAAATGGAACATCTCGCTGTCAACTTATTACCATTGCAACAGAGTTCTTCCTTAACAGTGGCAGCATAGAGGGCGCGCTGAATATGCTCAAAGGTAATAGCATCCATTCAGATCAATGGTTCAGATAAACCCTTGCCTGATTTTTGGATCGATTAACTGATCCCAGGATCAATCCCTAGATCCTTAAATCCCTTGATTGATTGATCACTGGACCACTAAATCCTGAACCCTTCAATACACACATCACATCAGTGGGTCAAAAGAGCCCATGGATTGGCAAATCACATTGGCCCCAGGATCCACAGAATCACTAAAAGACACTACATTAAGTAATTCTACATACTGTTTTACCTCATATATCTTTTTATTGAATCTTAAGGCAGTAAAAGGTGTCAGTCTGGCAAAACTGGCATTTCAATAATATATTCCCACTGTTTGATTCAGGATTACAGATATAAATCTGTTTCCATGGCCCAAATGTCCCCGAGCTTGCCGGTAATTGGATGTGTGTGTGTGGACCATCTGCTACTTAATGCTGCCATCTAGTGTAAAGTTAAAAAAAAAAAAAAAAGAGGAAGAAGAAATTGTGTGAATGCTGAAGAAGACCCCGCATAGCTTTTCTTTTCTCATGTTGCTCACCTGACTGGGTCGTGTAGGTTTCTACTTTACAACACTAGGAGCATTCGAATATCTCAAGATGGGGCTACAGCTCTTCTCTAGCATGCTGGTCTCCACTGGACCCTGGATCCAGTCCCTACATTACACCAATTCCGTTCCCCCAAAAGTATTGGAATGGAAAGGCCAATTCTTTGTTTTTGCTACACACTGAAGACTTTTGGAAATTTAGATCAAAAGATGAGTATGTGGGGATAAATCAGAATTTCAGCTTTTATTTTCTGATATTTAAATCTAGATATTTATAGATTAAAAAAATAAGGGTTACATGTTCCAAGCTGTTTAACACACTCATTTTTCAGGTGACCAAGAATGTCGGAGCATACGACTGACGAATGTTTCTTGTTGCCCAGGTGTGCCTTGCTAGATTGAACATTTAAACAATTATTATCTCTCCATGTCTACCCTCGGTTTGAACCCTGGGTTTTGCCGGTGAAGCCTGCATTTGTGGTTAAAAAGGATAAACAAATCTGAACACCAGAGAGATGTCTAGGAGAGGAAAAGTAAGCCATTTTGACGCTGAGAAAAGAGGGGAAATCTATCGGATCACAAACATTTGGCATAACCAGTATGACAATTTGGAATGTCCTGAAAAAGAAAGAAACCACTACTGTATTAACAACCGGACATCAAACCGGTTGGCCGATTAAGAGAACAGCAGTTGACCATAAAAACATTATGAGCACTGTTAAAATATAAAATAAATAAATAAAAAAAAGTCGGTGACCTCAACAGCAACCTCAACAGAGCAAAAGTGACGGCATCAAAATCTACCTTTCGAAAGATGATTTGGAGAGCAGAAATTTAGGTCATGTGGGCCTCTGTTGTAAAAGAGAATTCATAGTCCATTGTATGACTGCAGTTTGGCTATAAAGCACCAGAGGCAGCAAAGCATTTCCACCCCCATGCTCGACTGTGGCTTTTCCGATCAAATGCTGTCTACGGTATTTGCCAAACATCCTTAAACAACTTCTGATACTGTGACCAAACAACTCTATCTTCGACTTGTCTGTCTATAGTACATTGTTCCAGGAGGCCTGGTCCTTGCCTAGACGTTCTTTAGCAGACATTACTCTTGCCCTGATATTCCTTTTGGACAGCAAAAGCTTCCATCTTCCATGTAGATTGAATTTGTATAGTCTTTGTCGAATGTTAGGTCTACACGTTGACGAGTGCAACCTGCAGATCCCGTGTTGAAATTCTGGGGGTTTTAGAGACCTCTCATAGTCTGCTCTCAGGTTAAATTTGCTGCGGCTGTCAGGCTTGGACAAGTTGGCAGTAGTTTTAAATCTTCTTCATATGTGGGATATTTTCTGGACACTGGAATGGATGGTTTCCGAAATTTTGGAGATCTTTAACCCCGTCCTTGACTCCTTAGACAGCTATAATTTCTCCGAAGGCCTCAGAGAGCTTGTTCGATCTAGACATGATCCCATTTCTTTGGATGACCTACAGCTGGAGTCCGTTTGTCAACTTGACAATCATTCTGCAATCATAAATCAGTGAGACAAAGAAGGAATAAATCTAAAGAAATAAGAATCATGGGGCACGTGACTTAAGCAGACAAGCATGAAAACTAGACAAATGCTCTATTTTGCCTTTGTTTGCAATTTGTAGGTAATGAGTGGTTTGTGAGCTCAAGTGTATGGCCGTGCGAGCAGGCAGACGTACAGAACCGCAGGAGAGTACTGTCTGTTCTCGCTGAGAAGACGTCATACAGGGACACACTGGAGGTCCTTACTAACCTGCCTGGGCTAAGACAGCCAATGGGTGAGTCATGAGACACTCGTGTCATTCTTTTAGATTTTACTGAAAAAAACCCCGATTTGCTGTAAAATTATGGCGCATGCTAGAAGATATGCGCGTGTGAGTTGGACTCATCTTTAACGTATTTGTTTTGTCATCCTTTCAAACGTAGCTGCAGTTAAATCGATAGAGGAAATAGTGAAAACTTCTAAACTTCAATATACAAGCTTTGCAATGAGTTGCATCTCCGTGCTGATCAAAAGACTAGATTTTGGAATGTGGCTGCGGGAAATCCATTCATGGTAAGAGCAGTAAGCAGGTCCAGATGTTAACCGATGTTGGGCGAGAAGGCCTGACTCACAGTTTGTCCCAGATGTGTTGGGTGGCGTTGAGGTCAGGCCTCTGACCTACAGCATAGAAAGGCGTTCTGGATCATTTTGTGTTTCCAACTATATGGGAGCAGTTTGGAGAAGGTCCACATGTGGGTGTGATGGTCAGGTGTTCACATACTTTCGGCAAATTTTGTACATCAGTGTATATATAACCTAGCAAAATTACATATAAAAACCTACAAGTAGAGGTTGTTAATTATTGTATGTAATTTCCAGGGATTTTGATGCATGTGTGTGGATTAGGTCTAAATGTGTTGTGTGCCTGCCGATTAGATGGTGTTCAGGTGAGCGAGTACAGTCGCGTGTTCAATGCACACCTTCGAAGGTGTGTGATGAATCAGGTGTTGCCAGTTGCTGCAGACACACTCGAATTCATGTTGACCCAGGGAATCCCACTGGACACCTCAGAACTTCAGCAGCTCATCCACAAACTAGGCAAACAGAACAGCTGGAGCCGTGCCAGGACCCTGTTCAAACGTGAGTCTCGTACGCTTCCGTTTTTCCTTTCGCTCTTGCAACAACTCCTATTTCCCAGCTCGGCTTTTCATATTTATTTGGATGTCTGTCCAATCTTGTTCGGCTCGACAGAAATAAATTCGGCACCTTTATACATTTGTACAGCAACTCTGTATGTTTAAGCTTAAAATATCTTTATTTTCAGTAGAGTATTTCTGCCTCCTTTTTCAAATAATAAAAGAATAAAAAGTGAAAGGCCAGATCACAGTAAGGATGCGCTGTAACATCTTAGCATATGACTCATTACATTACCAGTTTGGAAGCTTTACATGAACTTGATGCTGAAATTGTCGTCCCCCTGCCTGGCAGGTGCTCATTCTGCAGGTTACTACTCCGGGGTTGTGTGTGCAAACGACTGCTTGGCCCTGCCCTGTTGTCTCACGGAGATTGAGATGACTCTGGCGTTTGAGATGTTCATTGCCTGCATCTGTACAAGCCTTCAAAATCCCAGTGTCTCTTCCCAGCCATTGCTCATCACACTCAAGCGGTAAGTCCTCAGAGTGCAAGCCGTTCCTCACATCTTGCACGTCTCATGGTGCTGGTCGTTGAAACGGTTGCGCTTGCTGTTTCAGTCCATACCCGAGTGTGGTCCTTAAAGACATTGATTGTCAAGGTTGGAGTGGAAGAGCCATGACCTGATTGTAATTCACTTATTCACCACTAGATGGTGGAGGCATCATGTTTTTGAGCGAAGAACAACCCAGGCTGAAATTCACATACAGGTCCTTCTCAATAAATTAGCATATTGTGATAAAGTTCATTATTTTCTGTAATGTATTGATAAACATTAGACTTTCATATATTTTAGATTCATTACACACAACTGAAGTAGTTCAAGCCTTTCATTGGTTTTAA
>JAQQZX010000008.1:17407735-17420321 GCA_030068355.1 Notoglanidium maculatum | reverse complement strand
TTTTACAACGTAGAAAGCAAAAAAAATAAAGAAAAACCTATGAAAAAGAGTAGGTGACCCCAAACTTTTGACCGGTAATGTATATACGCATGTATTTTGTGTTGGGGAGTGCTGTACATTTTACAGCAAACATAATAGCAAATCACAGCATTTATTTCTTAAATAGATTGCTTAGGTCTGATTTTTTTTTTAAATTTTTTAATCTATATCTTTATAGTCTTAGTAATTTACCTCATGATTGGGGTAGAAAACTAGTGTTTAAGCGGGTCCTTGCGAAAGCGGTATAACTGCTGAAAATCAGCTGAAGGTTCTAAACCAAAATGCCATAACAGGTTTTTTGTATGTATCTGTAATTCAGATTGTGTATCATTTATAATATGTACATATTTGTGTGCCTTTTTATTATGAAAGCTACGCATGAAGTTTTGCTAAGTTAAAACTGGTGACCTCCGACCTGTCAAAGGAAAGGGTGAAAAACATTCTCCACATTACAAGAGAGGCCAAATGTCTTGGCTTGCTGCAGATAAAACAGCATTAAACTAAATTATTGCAACATTTTAATGTATGGCCTAATTGAGGATATACTTACCAATAGTTACTAACACAGAGCAACAAAAAGCTTGACAAATATATTACAAACACACATACACTGAAATTGTGGCAGAAAGCTTTGGAGCATTCTCTATTATCATATTTAACAGAATTATTAGTTTAATAATGGATTTGTCTTTCTTAAATTTTCTGAAACTATTTGAAGAGATTTGATATTTGCCATATTAATTATTTACTTATTGCTAATTGTATACTCATGAGCATTTTGGAAGAGACTGTACGGTTTTAGAGAAAATGCAATCAAATCTTTCCCTTAAAGACTGTTGTGAATATGATTAAATAGAATGATTAAACTAAAATGGCTTAACACAAAGCCAGTCCAGGTGCAGCAATGGCATTATTTTACACAGTCCATATTTAGGATCTAGTAAAATAGTGATGTATAAAGTTATTGTAATATGTCATAATACTTCCGTACTGCACAGGGTAGATGCTGAAGGATTGTTTTATTGTCATTGTTTCAGTGTAATCTCGCATTAGACATATTCTCAAAAAAAAAAACACAAGCATCAGACAGACTTCAAGACAATGACATTGCATTAATTTTTTTTAAAAATGACAAGACAGGGCAAAAATAAAAATTAAACAAGCATTAATAGCAGACAACACAAGTTCTAATATGTAGGTTGAAGGCAGGTTGAGGGAGCGTTCACGTTGAGATTCACTAAGGTGGGTGGATTTAAATTGATAGTGATGGATCTGGATATGAGGCGTACAGGGTCCTCAATGGACTCGTGATAAACCCTGCAGCTGAACACAGTGCCACTCTCCCATTCCGTTTTACTGAAAATCAATTGGCTGTACATTGAAAAGAGGTTGTCTCTCTCGATAACACTAGTGGTTTTCTGCTCATAGCCGCTCACACTGTCCACTTGTTTATCATCAACAAGCCAAGACACAGCCACCTCCTCAGGGTAGAAGCCTTTTACATAGCAAGTCAGAGTCACTGAGTCGCCTGAGCTCTCTGGTGGAGGGAGCAAGTAAACCTTGGGGCATTCCCTTCTGCCTACGAACATGAAATCACAGTTAAGGTCAAAACACGCTCAGGTTCAATGTTGGGGAATGCATTCCTCATGGATAAACTAAAAAACTATTTTCATACATGATCATTTTTACATTATTTCAATATCCTTTACAAATGTGCTTCTTAAAACAATCCTTATAAGTTTTTCATGCAGATTAAGATCAAGAATGCATATAAGTAGTAAAAGCATTTCTTACTATTTCCTCTTTGGTAGACTTCTGTTTTAAACTGTTTGGTGAATGCTGAATTTTCCACCTCGCAGGTGAATTTGGTGCCATTGCTCCATTCTTCGAAACTGATGAGGGTCATGAGTGTAACCGTAGAGCCTTCTGTTTTCTTTTCAGACGTGACCTGTCGACCACTCGCATCAAGCCACTTAATGCTCTTGAAGCCTTTGTCTTTCTCAGTAACGCACCTGAGCTCGCTGGTTCGACTGATCAGTATATCCTTGGTGGAAGGTGGGATTATGCGCACCTCTGGCTGTTTAGTGTCAATGGACACTGTAAAGAAAGTGTAGACATTTTTTTTTAGAAGAAGTAAATGAGTATTTGAATGAAAAAAACCCACAGTGAATGTTTTATTTGAAAGTATACGTTAAAATCTAGATTTGTAATGCACGTTACACTGACATAATCATGGAACTCATATTGACATTTTCATTCAAACTAGAGGGCAAATGATTAAAGCAAATTTTCATTTACAGCATTTAGCAAGTGCTTTGTAGTATTTCATCAAAAACAGTTCCTCATGCTATGGTCTAGGAAATATTTCAGCTGTTTGGACAGGTATTTCAAATTGGTTGTCAAAAGTCATAAAAAAAAGAATAGAATAGCTTAACACCCACCAGGACTCGCCACTTCATGATCAGTCCATTCCTTCTGCTGGAATGTGCAATTAACTGCAGAAGATGAGCCGGTCCAATCATTGGCGCTGATTTCCAAAACACTAATGGCAGTGTAAAGACCTTTATCCTGGCTTAATATGGTGGCTTTGACATTTTTACCGAGGTCCTTGCTTTCTCGAGTCCACGTAAATGAGTGTGATTTAGGCGAAAATTGTGTAGCTAAGCAGATGAAGGTAGCTGTTCCATTCTGTAGTTCTGTTTGGGTTGGAGCTGTTAGAAGCAGAGATGCATGAAGCTGCCGCACAACTGCAAAACAAACACACAGAGATCCGTATGCAGCAGCAAAGGGCACATCTGTTATTGCAGTTTAAGAATTGATTGTGTTGCCACAGTATATCCATCCATCCATCCATTATCTATACTGGAATGAGAAACCAATGAAAAATGGTTACTGAAAAAACATACCTGGCTTTTGCAATTTCGCTTCTTTGGTTCCTATGCCATTATTGACTTCGCACGTGAAATTCTTGTTCTGGTCCCAGTCGGAAGCCTTGACGCGCGCGTGGCTCACCGAGGTGAACCCTGCGTTCGCGCGCACTGACGGGTATTGCACGACGTCAGTCAGCGCGCTCCCGCTCGGATCCTTCCATGTGAAGCTTAGTCCGTCGGCGGAAACCAAATCGCGCGTGACGCAGGCCAGAGTGACGAAACCGTCCGAGGACGAGCCGCACTGCCACACGTTAAACAGGGACTGCGGGGGGCCTTGCACTGCTGCAGGCAAGCAGACAGACAGATCACAAACCGACATTAGATTTAATCTGCGCAAAAATGCGATTTTTTTAAACTTCATCATCATCATCATCGTCGTCGTCGTCGTCATCATCATCATCAGCATACTTAGCTGTAGTAATAGTAGTAGAAAAGAAATAATCGATTATTTTTCTTAACAAACATGCAAATAAACTAATGCTTCCATACTAGCATACATAAGATGCATGAACGACATCACTATAAAGTCAGTCTCACCTCCTGCGCAAACTTCGTATGCAGTTTTACAACTGAATGAGATTTCGTTACATTTCAGACAAATGACGGGGAAATGGGAATGGGGGAAAGGTACGATCATTAAACCCGCCCCTTTATTTCCAGTTAATTCGTTCTCGTAATTGTTCCGAATTTTCAAACATGAGACAATTTAACAAAACTAATTAAGTTGATTTCTTTATATAAAACGCATTTGTAAAACCCGACATTATAAGAAATGCGATTTAGTCTCGCAAAACAAATTTAAACATCATTCACTGAGCGTTAGACCGAGTATTTTCCTAATAGTCTTATAAAATTCTTTATTTTACATGACCTTAGCCAATAATAATAATAATAATAATAATAATAATAATAATAATAATAAATAAATAATAATAATAGTCGTTATTATTGTTATTATTAAATATAATAATAATAATAATAATTATTATTATTATTATTATTATTATTATTATTGTTACTATTATTATTATTATTATTATTACTCAGGAGGTGAGCGAAATACGAACTCACGGCATTGAGTCTAGAGTTGATTTGTTAAATTTTACTTCTATATCATTAAGGTACTTAAACCAACCGACTCATATTAACCATTAAAAAGCAAAACAAAGGCTGAATACACTATTATTATTATTAGTAGTAGTAGTAGTAGTAGTAGCAAACACACCAATTATTAGCCACCAATTTCTTTCACAAAAAGAATCTATCACATAATCTGTCCATGTGCTTTTATTTTAATTTTACGTAAAATAGTTAATATTTTTTTCAAATAGCTAAATGATTTTGTAAATGAGAGAATAAGCGAAAATACTTCAAACACAACGTTAACGATGAAATATTCTGTCCATTCTTTTTTCACTTTTACGTAGGTACATTATCAGCCTAATACAAAAATATGTAAAGCAGGAACAAATAATGAGCATTAAATGCACTATTTATTAAGTGGAGTAATAATGATCATGCGTAGTAAAACCTGACCTTGAAAACTAAACTGAACTTAACATTTTGAAGGGAACATGGTGTTATTTTCCGTCATTTTCTACAAAAAGATGTGTCTTACCAGAGGTAACAGTGACCGACGTTCCTTTTCCCCAGTAGTCAAAAGCGTCGTCACAGTGACACAAATCCTTTCTGACAAAGTTCAAAAAGGTCTGGCTTTCCGAGCTATCGACAGGAATATACATGTATTACTGATAACGTCTAAAAGTCCTTCAAACATTTTTCAGTTAGTCTTAAAACATAACAGCATTCTGCTGATCGTTTTTCTTTCTTGTTTATACGAGCAAAAAATAATAAAGAAATATAAAATAAATTTAAAAAAAAATTTTTTTTTCAACAATCAGATGGGTTTTTCTCTTTAAAATGAACAACAACTTTGCTTCTGTTACTGGTTGGTGTTAGAGGAGGCTAATCTAAAAAGGTTTGGTTTTACAGAAAAAAGGTTTGGCGTCACAAAGTTAAGGGTTTTTTTTACAGATTTTCTCTTTCTATTTTATGGAATACTTAGGCATCCTTACCCTTTCTTAGAGTTCATGTGTTTTAATATTTATTTTTTAAGTTGAAGTACACATAGCCTACATTTATCTGCACTCCATTGTACATTTTTTTTACTCAATTAATATTAACTTATGAATTTCCTGGAATCCTCTACAGTTAATTAACCTGATCCTTTGTTGTTTATGCTTCATGTCTAGGCGATGCCAGCGGAAAGTGGGGAAACGTCACAAGACGGGGGACAACAGTATAACACAGAAAGGGCAACTTCACTCCAGCTTTATGCTGGGCAACATGTCTGGACATGGTAGATCCAGTTTCAGTTTAGAGGAGCAAGACTGCCTGAGTGACCAGAGAAGAGGTGAAAGAACTGTGGCAGAAAATTAAATATAAGATACTGAGAGACAGGAACTGTGGGAGCTGCTCAAACCTGTCTGGACTGACTTGATCCAGCACCTCACTGACAGTGGTACAGCAGCCTCAAATCATCTCCACCCTCATTATCTCTCCTTGACAAGTGAAGTAAAAGGTAAAGGCTGCAGCAGGAGTTATTTTGCCATTTAATAGCACCTGGGCGGCCCCAGCCATGATACTCAAGAAGAAGGATGGGGCCTGTGATTCTGTGTGGATTACTACTGCCTCCACAGAGTCACCAAGCAGGACTTTCACCTGTTCATCACCTGTTGCATCAGTGCAATTGGGGCAAGCATCTTCCTCTTGTGCCGTGGGAGTCACACTTGCTAGTACAGGAATGCATGTGTTTCATGCTGGTCGTTCTGATGTTCAGGCAGGACCTATGTCTCTCCCTCCATGGACCTTTTGTTTTGCATATCACCAAACAATGTTACTGGATCAGACATGCTGTTGGATTATGCACGAAACTTAGATGGAGACTGTACATTCCTTCTCAAGACAGCAGCCACCAATAGCAGCAAACAATGTTACTGGATCAGACATGCTGTTGGATTATGCACAAAACTCAGATGCCAGGATGAAAGTTCAGAGTGAATAAGGGGTAGTTCTGTGTAGTGATGAGCAGGCTCATTAAGTTGTTGAAGAGAGCATAGCACTACCTGTAGACTGTAGTGGTGTACCAGGATAAACTCATCCTGTATTGGCCCAACAAACCCACTTTGAACGCAGTATAGGACTAGTTTGGCTGGGTTGCTAGGGGACACCCGACCCTTCAGATAGAGCGCTTATGTATTGTTGCCGCACTCTGATTCTGAAAGCTGATTTACATACCTGTTAGTCACTGCAGTAACCATGTTTGGCAGTTCTGAGGCCCAGGAATATTGTTGTTGTTCTGTAATGCTCATAGCAAATAGATGAGCAATTGCATTGTCTTAACATTGCTACCTGGTCATTTTTTTTCTTTGATGACCCTACATTATTCATCTATTGCATTATCTAGTGGACAAAAAAAAACAACATTTATGGTTAGTTGCTTAGCTAGCATATGTAGAATATTGTTACCCTTGACAAAATGTAGCAGTACATACAGTTTAACAGTGCATATATTAGCACAGTGTTGAAATGAACAAGTAAGTCAACAAGTCATCAGTTTTAGCTCCATCAGTGGTAGAATTAGTTTTAGTAAACACACACACCAAACACTTTATTAGGAATAATATACTTCTACTGGGTAGGATTTCCCTTCACTCTCAAATCAAAGAATTACTGATGTAAATCTGTGTATGTATATTTGATTGCTTATTAGATCTATTTTTTTTCTCCTCATCACATCATAGGAAAGTATGCTTGGAATCATGACCATAAAGTAAGGGTGCTACTAATTTGACCTGCACTGTTTCTGTATAACTTGGTGCTTCAGTTGGTGCTCAGTGTAAGTGGCTGATAGGCTTCATCAGGAAACACCTGCAACATGGAAACCAGAGTGTCTGTTTCTGGTGCCCTTCTTAATATTGCATGAATAACCCCCAGTTAACTTACAACAGCACTTTATCTACTTCAAATTTTACTATAAACTTTAAAGTTTTTTGTTTCAGAGAGAAATTTCAGAGGCAAAATATACAACAACAGTAATTATTTTGTGGTATATAAAAATATAAAACAAATAAAATATTATTACTTAATGAAGTAAGTGATGTGAAAGGCTATACATATTTTAAGAATTTATGAACAGTTGCAGTTTCCCTATGAACCACTGACAAAGATTGCAAGAAGAAATTCAAGGTTTACTATGTTAAACCCACTATCTTTACTAAATTCTTTACGTAGATGCTTGCTACCTTAGCAGGGGTCTCCTAAGCAGAAGAATGGGGGTTCACTTCCATAATTTCCTTATTTATATCATAGAACGTGTACACAATACTTATAATAGCTGATTCTGGGAAAACAAAAAAACTAAAGAGTTCTCCAGTGTTCATTCTTACCCATTATTATTAGTACACATTATTTTTGTGGTATTCCTCATAGAGTGAAAAATTGTATTTTATAGTTCATAGAATTATATTCAGTGATGTTCAAATACACATTCACACACAAATTCACAACTAGGTGCAATTTAACATACCTAGCAGAATCTAGCAGGGATCGGAGTTCAAGCCTAAGCTTGGGGTACAATTTGTGTGGAATTTTGAAGCCTCATCACATGAATTTCTTCCTGAAAACAGGTACATTTCATGTCATTTTTATCCCCGGGTATGAATTTGCTTAAATGTGTGATGGCCTGAAAGGGACTGGTGGTCTGTGTGGTGTGTAGTCCAGGAATATTTCTGCCTTGCATCCAGTATTCCTGCAATAGGCTCCAGATTCTCCCCCACAACCCAGACGGATAAAGCAGTATAGATAATGGATGGATGGATGGAATGAAATGCAAAAAAAAGGTTCAAATTAAGGCTTTTGTGACAGGACGATCAGTAAACTGTGTAAAATATTTTTCTCTTGTATAAAGTTATTGGTGACCTGCATCAAGACTTCTTTCTTCCAGCATCCAGAAACCCTCTGTGTTACTTCAACATGAACTAATCTTATTTATCTTTTTACAATTAAAAATATGCATCAAACTCCTCAAATATTCACTTTCAGCAACAGTTTTTTTATAATGACATAAATCATTTTATTGCCCTCTGTTTCCAGTAACTACACTGTTGCCATTTCCTGGATCTATAAAGCATAAATATGAAGTTGCACACCCGTAAAACCATTGTCATACAGCATGATGGAAATAAAATGAAAGAGCTTTCAAAAAAAATGTGGTTGACCTGCACACGAACATGCGCATGCGCATTTCCAAAGCACAGTTTCAGAGATGTTTAATCATGTCATGTTCAAAATTGTCAATTCCACTATTACACCTCCATGACATTCATCAGAGTTACTCCGAAAGTGCTGGTAAGGTGGTAAACACCCAACTACTGGTCTCTGATCATTATTGTGTCTCATTGCTTGTGTTGCTTAACTTTAGTGCAGCTTTGGATGCTGTTGATCATATTATTCTCCTGGTCTAGAAAATGTTGTTGGAGTTAAGCCTCTCCTGGCTCAGGTTTTATTTGACTGATCGTTATCAGTTTGGAGCTGTAAATGGTGACTTCTCTATGCACACTAAAGTAAAGTTTGGTGTTCGAAAAGGTTCTGAATTAGGCCCACTGCTTTTTTCTCTATATAGTTACCTCTGGGAACAATTATTTGTAAACATGGTATTAGCTTTCACTGTTATTTTTCAGTAAAGCCAGATGAGAGATACCAGCTTAATAAGGTTAAGGAATGAGAGATTCCTTACTGACTTTAGACACTGCATGCGGCGTAACGTCTGCCACAGTCTCAGTCTTTAAGTCTAGGTTGAAAACCCATTTGTTTACTCAAGCTTCTTTATTTATATAGAGCTTGTTTCTTGGGTAAAGACACAGATTTGAAGAGTTCATGGGCATGAAGTGTTTTGTTAGGGGGATTTGGTACATTCAGAGCCCTGACCTCAACCCCACATTGGGATGAATTGGAATACCGACTAGCCTGACATCAGTGCCCAGCCTCACTAATACTCAGTCATTGATGAACAGGCACAAATCCTCACAGGCATGTTCCAAGATTGCCAGAAGCCTGGGGGCTGTTATAGTGCAAAGTAGTGTCCAAACCCTTATTAATAGCCATGGTGTTTTAATTTTCAACAAGCACATATGGGTGTGATGGTCACATTTCCACATACTTTTGACCATGTAGTCTATGTAAACTATCTTAACAAGTGACAATAAAACCATATGTAAATATGTCGACCAACTGATATAATTAATAATAGCAAAACAGGGGAGGAATCTCCCAAAAGCCTCCTAAATGTAAGGTCTGCGCTTCTTTTGCCTCAATTATGCCTGATTGATATCTTTGTGATTACACACCAAAAAGACACTATTCTTGGCTTCATGACCATAAAGTGAGAGTCCAGGGCTGCAGGGCACAGTTGCTGTGTACTGTATGGTATTTGCAGTTATGGCTTAGTGCAAGTGGCTTAAAGGCCACATCAGGAAACACCTGCGTCATGGAGAGCAGAATTTTGTATTTCCAGCATGCTCCCTAATATTACATTGTTAACTGATCGTTTTAGAAGCAGAGTTTTGCCACTTATTTACATATTTAGAGTTTTTTTTTTTCAATTTATTTACTGTATAAAACATTCGTAAAATCCAATAAATACTTTTAATAACTATACAAAAGAATGTTAAAAACTAAATTGAGGCATTATAGTAACGCACCTCTGAACAGGCTTCAAAAGCTAATCCAATGAACATTGGGAATGAGATGGGAGTATACACAGGATGGAACACAAATCCAACACAAGGAACCATGCATACATATATTACACAGTCCATCACGTCTAGAAAAAATGATCTTGGTCAGTCCACCATCTGGAAAGTTTTTGGGTAGGTGGAAGGAAACCAGAAAACCCACCTGATAAAAAAAATACACAGAAACTGCAGTTGCTGAGTTCAGGATTGAACCTGGTGCTCAGGAGCTGTGAGGTAGCCATGCTGTGTTTTCACTTAAAGGATTTTCTGAAAGATTTGTGATTAGTGAAATGTTTACCATTTAAATCTCTAAATACTACTTTTCGTGAGTATTTCAGTCTATCTGACATTTTGCAGTATGTTAATGGAAGTTGTAGCTACTGCATCAGGCTTCTATAGCAAATCTCCCAAGGAGGATTTTGTCATGGTTGTTTTCACTGTGTGCCGCTGTATTGCACAATGCTTCATAGCATAGCAAATACCTTTAGTCCCCTGTGTTCATCAAAGCATCTCGTCCCTAAACGGGCTACACTTCTAATGTTTGACATTACATAATTCTCATCTTGACATTTTCCTTCTGCTTAGACCTTTTAATTTATCTGTCACTGTGTGTCGAAGTGTAAAGAATGTTTTTATTTTTGCGCAACACCGTTCATTTTTTTTTTTTTTCATTTGTGGGTTTTTAATATTATTCACAGGAATGCACGTGTGTTTACTCTTAAGTTTAAATTTTAACACGTTAAAATGAACTGTGCCTTGTTGTTCACATGGGATTACTTGTCACTCTCACTCACACACACAAAAAAAAAACACTCAATGATCACATGTGAATGCGATTTGTCCCTAAGGGTTGATGCGCCCTATATTAGTGCTCTACATGATCAGATATGAAATAATGCATTCTGCACACTAGTGAGCCATATGTACATGTAGAGGACTTAGGAATTCGCATCTTTAAACTTTTATCATGCCTTCAGTAGTTCATGGGACCTTTTTTTCCCCTGAGGTGAAACTGCTCGTGACTGGAGGTTTTTGTTCCTGTACAAATCACTGTGGTCGTAGTTAGCACAACGGTATACTGGTGGACAAAAACCCCTGTAAGAATTTCACTTCTGGCATGCACGAGATTCAGGCGAGTACAGTTTATACGTGGATACACTTTTGTATTTTGTTTGTTTGTTGTTGCTTGTCTTTGCTTTCATGCAGTTATTTGCACTACCTAAAATAGCCTCTTTACAATTTTTGCATACGTATACATGTATACATACCTCTTTATTTTTTATGTCAAATATTTATTTTATCTCTTTATTAGCCAGTGGTTGTACATACTATCAAGAAATCCCTTTTCTTAGTTTTGGTGTTTGAAATGCCACAGGGGTTAAGAAAAAGACTAAATGAGATTTTAAGCATTTTGAAAAAGTAGTGTATCGTTCCAAACCTCAAAATAAGTGAACGCTAAACACCAACAAAAAGCGAGAAATAATAGTACAAGTGCACTCTTTTTTTTCTTACTAATAATCCATATGCATATTGATTATCAATATAAATTTCAAATGGGGGGGGGGCTAAGATTTTGCAACTGTTAATGATTTTGGAATTGTTAAACACATTTTTAAAACATTTTCTCTTTAAAGACTCAAGTAGGCAGGTATTGGTCATGTGAATGTAGACTATTTATTGCAGCTGTAGCACACTGAGCTTCTGGTAAGAAATTCGTACGAATTTTAGCCTATCTTATGAATAAAATCAAAAAATGTACGAATGCAAACCCCGCCCCTAAACTTGCCCATAACGTTACAATGCAAAATAAGTCGTGAAAATAGTTACGAATTGGCAGTGAGGTCGAGTTGAACACGTGCTGCAAATTAAGAACACTTAGTGCTACTTTCTACTGTTATTACCGCCATGAAGTGTCTTAAAAAGATACAGAGACAAAAGATTTATATGTTCATATTAATGTGTACTTGATTAAAAAATGAGTTGTTCTAAAGTACAGATTGGACAGCAAATAAAACAATTATAATTTTAATAAAAATAAAATACTACTACTACAACTACTACTACTACTACTACTACTAATAATAATAATAATAATAATAATAAAAACCAGTTGATAATAACATTAACGTATCAAATAAATACTGCTTAAATTAGTGTCGATAAACAAATTGATGGCCTATAATCAAGTTATTTATCAACATCATGTCAGTGTACATGTTTAAAATCACAAGTAACTAATATCAAACTTTGCATTAGCATTAATTAAACTCTACAAAGAAACTCCAAACAGGTACAAAGAAAACACGAGATTTTAACTAGCTAGAATTAGCTAACAGTAGTTAAATAGCACCCTAAATTAAGTGGCTTAAATGTTCACTGTAATTATAATTATGTACGTAAATATTTCCCCCTCAATTGCGATAGGCAGCTTATGTTTTGTCAGCAGGCTAACAAATATCAAACACATTAACATTAGCGCAACTCCAATATTTGCAAGCTGTAGCCAGAAAACGCGAGGTAATTTTTAACCATTACAAGTAGCCTTAACAGACCTAAATTAATGTTTAATGTAAACTAATCCCAAGTTACGGAATTTAGGGCTGCTATATAACATTTTCCCCTCAAATAACGCTGATGTACTTTATGGCAGCAGGCTTACAACACCAAGCCAACCTACATGTTAAAAAAAAAAAAAGTTTTTAAAACAAAAATATAATTTCTAAAGGTTCTACAAAATGGAAAAAAATAAGTTATGTGAAAAAAGTTTTCTTACAGTTACACACCTGAATTGAGACTTTTCTGGTTGCTGTTCTATAGTATATA
>JAQQZX010000008.1:17383750-17395578 GCA_030068355.1 Notoglanidium maculatum | reverse complement strand
AACATGGTGTGTGTTGTTTGTACTGGGGTCTTCTCTGTTCTCCAAAGTTTAACAGAGACCATCACATCCCATAAATATAGTGATATCCAGCCCTGACACTTGTATTTGCTTATCTGCTGCTGATGGGAGGAGAAAGAATTTAAAATATATTTAAATCATGAGCATGAGATTCATCTTATGGATGATATGTGGCTTACTAATAAAAGGAAAATTTTATTTAACAGCTACTATTTTCAATAATACAAAGAATGCTGTTTTTTTTTTATAGCTGACTGAAATATTTTCTAATAAGTGTACCTGGTTCTTTATAATATAAATAAATCACCAGGTGAAGTTCAACTTAATGACTGCTGAACCCTCTATCTATCTAAATCCTTTATCTAATTCAATAAAATATCTAAAGTTATAAAACCTTGTGCATTATACTTCATTACAATTGCATTCTGTGCAGTCAGACACACTGAGAGTTGATGATTAAAGTCTCCTACACCACAGTGCTGTTGAATTCTCAGTTCTGATTGGTAACTTTGTAACAGTCAGAGGTAAAGCTGTAACCAAGTCTTCAGAATGGAGGGCTTTGTGGTTTCTCAGTAACATAACAAGCAGCAACTTCATGAGAAAGAAAAAAAATAGGTAGTCTATTGAGGGACCAACTGTTGATACTGCTATAACAAGAAATAAAAGGATCTAACTTGTCTTGTGGACATTTCATAATATAATTTACAACTATAAAATATGTAGAAAATATTTTCTTGAATTAATAACCAATGTAATTTTTCCCAAAATGCTGTGATAGAGGAATTAAACACTTGGGGACATGTTGTTATTGTCACAAGACAGTTCAATGTGGACCCAATTGCAGAGTGGGAAAACCCTGTTTGCTAATAAATAAATGGATGAGCAGGGTTTATATTTAGGGAAAATGAAGGTTTAGGGAAGGGTTTGGGTGTGTTTCCAGCACTTTCAAATTTTGTCTTATATCTTTGTCTTAATTTATTTCCTTTTTCCCAGCAATGCCTTAAAGCTCTCTTGTCCCTTCTTTCCTGTACTATCTTTCTGCTGTTTTCAGTTTCTTATTTTCCTTATTTTTTTTCCATCAGACAAACCCATACCATACCAATCACTCCTCTACAAAGTTGTGACAAAGAGCTGCTTCAAAGGCTGGTGTTAAGTATCCTGCCTGGCAGGTGCAGGCAATCCAGATTAATCAGCCTGGAGAATTCTGGGTAACTGAGTTCTCTCAATGTGTGCTGTTGCTGCCCTCTGCTGGCTGCTGGTCGTGTAGCGCGACCTCTTACAGTTACAGGAACATAATCAATTCCTTACTAATACATAAATACTTTGGTTTAATGGTTTAAGATTTTAGAGAAAGTAGTCATGTGGAATGTCAATGAAAAAATATTTTCATTGTAAATATGAGGTTATGGTTAAAATATTTTTTTTATGCAAAGACTCACCTCTACAGACATAAAACACATAGTGAGACAGTGACATTAAATTGTAGTTTATACTGCATGCTCCAATAAGGATTTTATAGGAAAAACTGCCACTTTACTCTTCCTTTCCTCATGAAACACCGCGGTGGAACTAAAAGCATTCACTGGCCAATCAGGTAGCACTTTCCTCATGAATATTAATGAGATGCCCCGCCCACCCTGCTATTCGTGGCAAGGCTTTGGAGTGTTTGTGTTTAATCTTTGCAATGTTTATTTTCAAAAACCTTCAATCTGGCAAACTCGGATTCACACGTGCGGCTTTTCCACTGAGACACCACTGGGATTATTCCTGCACCGCCTTTGCATCATCAGCGATGAGCATCAGGAGAGAAGACACGCTGGAGCCCCAGCAGAGAGACCCTCAGCCCGGATGCAGCGGACTTCATGAGCCCTGGAACGGTAAATTACAGAGTTTTCTCCTTTTCAGTTAAGCAACAAGTGCTTTAAACACCACGTTATTGGGGGGAAACGGTCAAAATCGCCCTAAACAGGCGGAAATGCGATCAGAAATATAGTTAACAACGTTAAGAGGGTTTTGGTCAAAGCGATCTGTTTGTTCTTGTTTGGCTAATCGTTTTACAGACATGATAATCAGCCTAAAGTTAGCGGCTTGGCAGAAAAGTTGGATAAAGTTGGCTAAGCTCACTAGCTGGCAGCATTAGCACATAATGGGTACAACACTGCAAACAGCTTTAAGAGAGTTAAAAACAGGCAGAAGCTTAAAATGTCTTTAAATGTGTTAAAGCAGAAGCAGCAAACTACAGGGAAACGAACAGGAAAGAAGACTTAAAGCAGAATGAAAAACATAATGTTCATGCTGTTCTAATGTAAGTGCTGAAATTTTAGTGATTCATTTGTTTTGTTTTTATGTTTGTCTTCAGCTTTAAGTAGCAGCCAGAGATAAGAAAAGTCTGACAATTTTAGAGAGGAATTTTGACTGTTGATGGAGTGAAACAAAAGGCGAAATGAGATTAATGAAAGAAATGGATGTTGTTTATAATAAATGTCTCTGGGGTTCAGCTTCCTGCTGAGGGGATATTTACAGCTCATGAGGACGTGCTTGTGTAAGTTTTTGTACAGCTCTGGAGTCTGTTGTGTCAGTGTGAGTCTCGTGCACAGTAATAAACAGCCGTGTCTTCAGCTTTCAGACTCTTCACTTCTAGGTACAGCATGTTTTTATTGGTGTCTTTAGTGATGGAGAACTGGCCCTGCAGAGACTGAGAGAATGCTGTGCCAGTGCCAGTGTCAATGTGCCCGATCCACTGCAGTCCTCGTCCTGGTTTCTGACGGATCCATTGCATGTAGTAGCTGCTCATTGAAAATCCGGAGACAGTACAGGACAGAGTGACTGACTCTCCAGGTCTCTTCACCACAGAATCAGAGGAGGTCAGAGACTGTCCATAAGAATCATTAAGAGAAGAGAATAAATAGATAATGTTATGTTATAATATTTCACCGGACAGAGAGGCTTCTTTTCCCTCATGAGGCTCTGCAAAGTTGATATAAGCAAGAGTTTAATCTGAGTGTCATGATGCTGGATGCAGTCACAGCAGCCTGGGAAAAAAGACAAGGCCGAAATGTGCAGATAGCAACAGACTGAGATTTCAGTTTGCACACACTGCCCTCTGGAGTCACAAAGTCATGTTTTCAAAATACTCAGACTACAGCACGCATGTGTTTTTGTATTGACACCTAAGCAGAAGCATCAGTGTGTGCGGCGGGCGCAGTAATACACAGCTGTGCCTTCTGTCTGCAGATTCTGTCCTCTCAGAGTCACCGTGCTGCTGGAGGCATCTTTAGAAATACTGAACTTGCTTTTTAGAGACTCTTTATGATAAGCATCTCCAAATGAACAACTACAGTTTGTGTCTTATAAAATGTCACAAACTGTTAAAACTTCTTACTAAAAAAGTCTGACTGAGATGGGTTAGTAGTTACATTGACAGGACATCTCTAACATGCCTCATAATGTTATTGTAAAGGGAATCCGCTATTCTGTGTCACTGTGTGTATCTTGCGCAGTAATACACAGCTGTGTCTTCGGTTTGCAGATTCTGTCCTCCAATTGTTATTGTGTTAGTAGCAGTGTCTCTGGAGATGCTGAACTTATTTTTCAGTTTGTCACTGAAAACTGTATCTCCAGTATAACTGATATATCCAATCCACTCCAGAGTTGTCCAGACGCTGCTCAGGGACATCAGGCAGGCCTACGAGCTAGAACCCCCTCCGGACACCACACCTCCCGGCCTCACCTTTGTTCCCACCACACTCCGACTCCGAGTACTTCAATGGAGCCACGAGGATGGCTTGGCTGGACACCCAGGTCGCCATCGCACCCTGGAACTCATTCAGAGGCATTTCTGGTGGTCCAACCTCAAGGAAGAGGCCGATGCCTACGTCCGAGCCTGCCCAGTGTACGCTCGCAATAAGCCGGAGAACCGGCGTCCTCAGGGGTTACTGCTACTGCTCCCTACTCCTAAATGGCCCTGGTCCCACATTTCGCTGGACTTCATTTCCGGGCTGCCTAAGTCCCAGGGCCACACGGTCGTCCTGGTCCTCGTCGACCATTTCTCTAAAGCCGCACGCTTCGTAGACTCCCCAACCTACCCTACGGCTCAACAGACGGTGACGACAGTTCTCCAGGAAGTGGTGAGATATTACGGACCTCCGATGGACATACTCACGGACCGAGGACCCAAGTTCATCGCTCGCTTTTGGCGCCTCTTCTGGGGCCAATTAGGAGTGGAAGTGAGCCTCACGTCGGGCTACCATCCCCAGTCCAACGGACAGACAGAGCGGATAAACCAAGAGCTCCTCAAGTACCTCCCCACTCTTATCTACCATCCCGGCGATCAGGTCTATGTCTCAACCAAGGGGCTCCCCGGCACCACGACCAACCCCAAGTTGGGATCCCGCTACGTGTCGAGTTAACTCGGGTCGAGTTCTCCTACCAACTGGCCGTGCCTAGGACCCTTCGGACCATCCCAGTGTTCCACGTGTCCCACCTCCGGAAGGCCCTCTCCTCTCCCTTCCCCAGGGCCGTCAACGAGCCTCCTCCACCATGGATGATCGAGGGTGGACCGGCCTACACGGTCAGTAAACTTCTGGACGTCCGACGCCGAGGGCGAGGCTACGAGTTCCTCGTTGACTGGGAGGGCTATGGCCCGGAACATCGCTCGTGGGTACCCCGCCGAGATATCTTGGACGCCGCCCTCATCGAGGAATTCTACAACTCCAGGCCTGATGTCGCTGGGCCGTCAGGAGCCGGCCCTTCGAGGGGGGACTCTGTCACGTTCCGCGCCCCCCGGACCAGGACTAGTTGCGCCAACGCGCCCTTGGCTACCCGGACGATCAGCGCGGACGGACCCACTTCCGCCACAGAAGCGGCGAACTCACTTCCTGCCCGCTAGTATAAACACGGAAGCGATCTATCCCTCGCTGTTCGTTCATGGTCCTTTCAGGATTGTTTCACGGACTTCGCTTTTCTCTGGCGGATTTTCCCAGTTCTGGAATACTCGCCCTCAGGTACTGTTTTCGGTTCATTGAACCGCGGCTTTCTTTTGCCACGCTCCAGTGTGCGCGTTCTTTTGTTCCGTGTTTTGCGTTTGCCTTTCCCTCTCTACGGATTACTATGGACTTTGCCCTGTGATCGGCCTCCGCCTCGGCTCTCTAGTTTGCGTACGGTTTCCGTTCTTACTGAACGGCGGTTTCCTTTGCCCACTTACAGTGCTGCTTCCCAATTTTTGTTCCGTTTACTCTGCTCGCCTCTACGGCTCACCGCCTCCGCTTTCTTTCTTTCTCTGCAGTCACACAGCCGAATGTGACACTCCCTTTTAGTTATGCTGTCATAACTGTGCATGTTTTAACTGTACATGCAGCCTTGCTGGAGTTCCTGTAGCATTCAGCACACGAAATACACTTTTCTTAACAATTATGTGACTATGAGAATACCTAGCGATCTGTTTCTCTCTCTCTCTCTCTCTCTCTCGCTACTTCTGATACACCAATTATCCTGGCCCGTAATAGAGAAACACAAGGAGACAGTGGAAGGTGCCAAGAAAATGCTCATTTATTAATTTAAAGTGTGGGGAAGGGAAGAGTAGTGACACAAAGGAGAATGCATAACATCAGAAACATAAACAGACAGGAGTATACTCACTCTGAAGCAGCTTTTTATATGCTCCTGGCACTTCGTGGATGGTGATTGATAATTGTTCTCCTACCTCGCCGCATCAATGTGCCCCACCCAAAAAATCGGTATTGCTGAACTGCCACAATATGCAGGCACTGTCCTTTCATTACCACCACCACAGAACAGTGAGGAGTACTTGCTGAATTGGAGTTGCTGGAGACCAGTACAGTGTGAGAGCTAGAAACCAGCAGGTTGCCTTGCTGCTGCTGTTCTTAGCTATAGCCATCCTTGGCAGGGGCATGGTAAGTGATGAGTGTGAACTGCCACTCAGCAAGGTAGTACTGCAGCTCCATGGCCCATTTGATGGCTATTGCTTCCCACTACACAACTGCATACTGTCATTTTGGTGGGGTCAGTTGATGTATATACAGCTGATGTATATGACCAGATGTTCTCCTGGGACACCACAGCTCCTAGGCCCATTTCAGAGGTGTAACTTTGAACCATGAAAGGGAGGGCAAAATCAGGGTTCCACAGCACGGGGTCAGGGTCTCCTTCTCTAGCTCTCATTCCTGGAAATATCTGACAGAGGAGAGACTAAAGAGGAGAAGCTAGGCACAAATCATCTGCAGTACTAAAAATCCATTTTCACCTGGGCATCAGGAGTGAGGACCACCTGCCAGTAGCCTTTGGTGAGAGTTGAAATAAACTGGGCCTTGCTTTGAGTGAGGTCATCCACTCTGGGCAGGAGGTAACTGTAGAACTCCAACATGATGGGGATGGACCTAGGGCTGATGGACTCCTCGGTGATGTCATCTTCTAGCATCCAGGCCACTTCCACTTCTATAACCTAACTACCATACCTGGAGGGGAGAGGATGTTGTGCTGAATCATGTGAGTCCACCCAGAGAGAATAGTTCAGTGGTGAATACATCACTGAGCTGGCACTCCAGCTCCTGCAGGCCTTAATACTGAGAGGGGGTTAAATCTTTGCTGAAGTTGATGGGCTCACTGGACCTGGTCATAGGGGCAAGAGCAGCTGTGAGGGCAGGTACTGGTTCAATACAAGGCTTGAGTAGGTTTACATGGAATAATTAGAAAGGGAACCTCTTACCTGTTTGTTGCAGGTGGTAGGTTACAGGACCTACCTTTTTGGTCAATGTGTATGGGCCCTACCAATGGGCTAGGAACTTACAGTTGGGGCTAGGCAAGAGCAACAAGACTCAGTCCTCAGGATTGGACTTTTACACCTGACCTGCCTGATTGTAAGTCCTTCACTGTTCCACTTGGGCAGCCTGCACATGCTCCCAAACAACAGGTGTCACCCTGTCAGTACAACATATCCTGCACATACTCAATGAGGGTCTTGTAGCAGGAAGGCTGCTCCTCCCAGGCCTCGTTGGTGCTATCAAGGAGCCTCCTTGGCTGCTGCCCGAACAGCAGCTCAAAGGAACTGAAGAGGACATATGGTAGCAGCAAGTCCCAATCTCATCCTTCCTCCTGTACCACCTGGTGCAGCATCTGATTGATGATCTGATTAAATTGTTCCACCAGGCCATTGGTTTTGGGGTGGCACATGTAGGTTAGGACATGTTTGATCTGCAGCAACAGGCAGAGGTCCGTGGTGAGTTTAGAGGTGAACAGAGTACTTTGGACTGTGAGCAGATCATTATGGATGCCGACCCAGCTGAAGCAAAAGACTAGCCCTTGGGCGATTGTTGTAAAAGTCACCCTCTGTAGGGGTATGGTTTCTGAGTATCAGGTCGCATGGTCCACAATCACCAGAATGAATTCATGGCCATGGACAAACTTAGGGAGCAGCCCTACCAAATGCATGCCCTCCTGCTTGAAACCCTCTGGGTTTCTTGGGCAATGTCTTCTGGCACCGGGGGCAGAAAGAAGTTCTTTGTCTCGGTGAGCATCCCTGGCCAGTGGAAATGACTGTGAATTTTTTTTAACTCGCAGGTCGTCCCCGAGGGAGTGGGTGTTATAGCCACCTTGCTGTGGGGAACAAGCAGAAGGTTGTGAGTTTCTCCCCACCAGTTGCAGTGATAGTAGAGCAGTTCTCTTTTTACCATTAAATAGGTGCCTGGTAGGGCCTGCCCCAGGGCCTGGTGGCCTTCGTCACCCTCCAACACCTGGCTCCAGCAATGCTTCAGGCATTCATTCTCCTTCTGCTCTCTCCTGAAGATCCCCTCCCTGGCAGTCTACTGAGACAGAGTGAGAATTGGGTTAGTAGGTGCATGTGACACATATTCTGGTATTGTGTCCTGTATTTCTCTGCCCATTTTTCCTAATAAACTATTTATTCCACATATGTATCCACTTCAAGGGGTTATCTATGGTTTCAAAATGATATAACTTTATTGTAACAATTATTAATATATTAATATGCTTTGGAAGCAGTGACAAAAGCAGTGTGTCATGTGGGCGTTGGTAGGAACACATGCGCAGGACAGGAGATGGCATAGTGAAACTCATCTTGAGTTTATTATATATCCACAATATGTACACTATATACACTGGCAGATACTGGCAGATATACACCGGCAGAGGTACAAAATCAGCAGGCACAAGAGTAATCCAAAAAGGCAACAGGGTTGAGCAAACAGCAAACAGGATATCAAAGATCAAGCAAACCACAAGGTCAAAATCAGGCAGAGACCAAAACACAGAAAACAGAAACGGGTAATCAAAACGCTTGGCAGTCAATACAATAGCCATACAATGCTTCACGAATTCGAAGCACAAATGAGTCCTTTTAAATGTGTGCTGATTGTCTTGGAATTGGATGCATCTGCATCTGCATCCAATTTTGGGTCACGTGATCTGGCTGGGAGTGTGTGTTTGTGGGGGCTGTAGTCCTCCATCGCTCGTGCCACAATGAGGAAGTGCATGCTTCAGCGAAGTGCATGACGGAGAGATCAAAAGCACTACTCGAGTGGTCGAGCTCATCGGGCGCATTCGCGTGTGCTATGCAGAGCAGATCCTGACAGAACCCCTCCTCCAAAGGTGCAACTCCTGGAGCACCAAACGAGATCGCTTCTCTGAGGTCCTGGGCCTGTTGAGGCAGGTGTATCGCTGGTTTTTCTGTATCGCTGAGGCCTGGGCAGGCTCGGAGAGATGCGCCGAGGCCTGGGCAGGCTCGGAGAGATGCGCTGAGGCCTGGGCTTGCTCGGAGAGATGTGCTGAGGCCTAGGCAGGCTCTGTGACTGGAACCGGAGCAGGCTCTGTGACTTGAGCTGCATCTGCGACTTGAGCAGTATCTGTGACTTGAGCTGTGACAGGAACTGGCTCTGAGACTTGAACAGGCTTGGAGAGTGGGACAGGAACTTGAGCAGGCTCGGAGACCGCGACAGGAGCGAACTCTGTGACTTGGGCTGGAGCCGTAACAAGAACGGTTTCTGAGACTTGAACTGGAGATGTGACTGGAATGGATTCTAAGACTTGAGCTGGAGCTGTGACAGAAACTAGCTCTCTGACGTGTGCTCACAATAGAGCCAGCTCTGTGATTTGGGCTCTCACTGGAACAGGCTCTGAGATGTGTACTGGGGCTGTGACTTGTATAGGAACAGGCTCGGTGAAGAGTACCAGAACAGTGACGGGTGCAGAAACAGGCTTTCTGACTTGTGCTCTTGCCAGAACAAGCTCCGTGACTTGCACTCTCACCGGAACAGGCATAGGCTCCATAACTTCCACAGTCTCTTTGATCTCTAGAGGAACGTGTTTGGCAACTCGAGCCAGAATAGGTGTTTTAGCCTGAACAGGAATAGTGACGAGTGCTGGAACAGTCTCTGTGGCCATGAAGTGGACAGTTTCTGTGGCCATGAAGTGAACTGGCTCCTCGTGAGCAACTTTAGCTGGAACAGGAGTGGTACTAGGAACTGGCGCAGACTTTGGCTCAGGCACAGACTTGGACTCTGACGTAGACTTGGACTCTGACTTGGACGTAGATTTGGATGTAGACTTGGACGTAAACTTGGACTTAGACTCTGACGTAGACTTGAACTTGGACTCGGACTTTGGCGCTGACTTGGACTCTGGTGCCAACTTGGGCTTTGGCACGGGTTTCAGAGCAGTAGCCTCCCTTTTGGCCTCTTTTTTCGCCACTGGAGTGGGCTCTGGAACGATAGCTTCGTCGCTGCATGTATCTGGGTTAGCTCGCTGGGACAGCTCCTCAGCGTAATCAGCCCCCTCCCCCAAAATTTTCTTGGGGTTGTTTCCTCCGCCAGGATTCTCTTCTGGCCTCATAGAACACCTTGAGCGTGTCCCCGAAGTCTGTGGGGTTCCTGAGGCACGGGTGCTCCATGCCGACAAGGCTCTCAGCGAATATGCGTGTCAGCCAGCGAATCATGCACCTCCCCCAGCCGTCATCCGCAGGCTTTGGACCCCGCAGGTCCCCAAAAAAGAGCCGGCACTGGAGTCATAGGGTCCTAGGATGCTTAATCCCATCTCTGGAAAAAGGAAGGTGGGCATGGTGTGTATTCGTCCATCTTTCCATTGTCCCGCTGCGTTCCTGGTCGGACAAAGAATTCTGTCACGTGGGCGGGGTTGGTCAGAACACTTGTGCAGGACAGGAGACGGCATAGTGAAACTCATCTTGAGTTTATTATATATCCACACTATATACACACCGGCAGAGGTACAAAATCAGCAGGCACAAGAGTAATCCAAAAACAGGCAATAGGGTCGCGCGAACAGCAAACAGGATATCAAAGATCAAGCAAACCACAAGGTCAAAAACAGTCCAAAACACAGAAAACAAACACGGGTAATCAAAATGCTCGGCAGTCAACACGATGGCCATACAATGCTTCGCGAATTCGAAGCGCAAATGAGAGTCCTTTTAAATGTGCTCTGATTGTCTTGGAATTGAATTATTCTGCATCCAATTTCGGGTCACATGATCTGGTTGGGAGTGTGTGTTTATGGGGGCTGTAGTCCTCCATCGCTTCCACCACAACGTGGAAGTGTGTGCTTCCGCGTAGCGTGCGATGGAGAGATCAAAAGCACTACGCGAGCAGCCGAGTTCATCGGGCACACTCGTGTGTGTGCTATGCGGAGCAGGTCCTGACACAGTGGTAGCTCAGTGGTTAAAATGCTGGACTTCTGATAGGATGGTAATGATTTCATATCCCTGTACTGCTAAGCTGCTGCTGGTAGGCCTTTAAGTAAGGCCCCTCACCCTCAACTGCTCAGTTGTATAAAATGAGATAAATGTGTTGCTCTGGGTAAGGGCAAATGCCATAAAATTAAATATTTCTCCAGATATGCTTTGAACTTGAATCTTTGGAAGGTGATTCCACTTGTTCTCTAATAATGGCATAATGGGTTCCATTAATGGCAAATTATTCATGCCCCTTTCAAGGAATTTCATCCATAGGTATCCCTCCTTGCTTATCTGTCATCTGAAAAATGAACTGTCCAAGATGCCATTATGATGATCCCATGGCTTGCCAATATAATCAACGCAATTTGCCCATTATAGTGTATTATGGGATTTCTGTGTGGTAAACCTCACACTTAAAAGTTCCCTTTCCTGACATTGCATCAGTAAAAGTCTTCTTGATTGAATTATGCAGAGAAAAAAAAAATACCATACGATATCACCATTTGCCAGTAACTATTACCAATCAGTGGTTTTCTTTTAGGATCTTTTATTTAGACCATCTCACTACTACCTCATCATTATAATCAAAAATCTATTGGTACCCTGGAGTATAGTCATGTGTAATCTAAAATTTCTAATGTGTCCGTGGCAGTGTCATAAGTTCTCTGAGGTCTTAATGAACTGTCTGTGACATGCTTTTGTCAAACAGCCACAAGGACAAAACACCACAGCACCCATCTTGTCTTGTCTAAACAGCTCTGTTCAACATGGTGAGTTTGAGAACCTGTTCCTTTAAATGATAATGAGCCTTCTCACCACACCCCATCGCCCATGGGGTGTGCAGACACGAACATGGCATCATGTTACCATGCCAAATGTTGAGCATGAACCCTGAGAGAAAAATAGCCATTTAAACTTTGAATTTGATTTCATAGCAATTTTAACAGATTTAATACTTTTTGTGACTGTTATGAGATTTACTTATTTACTAAAATGTATTTATTTGCTACCCATTGGAGACCCCTGCTCTCTAGATTATGCCTTTAAATCAGTAATGTCCTTCATGAAATTTACATAACTGACTGGAATG
>JAQQZX010000008.1:17310579-17330216 GCA_030068355.1 Notoglanidium maculatum | reverse complement strand
GCACCTCAAACTATGAGAACAGACTGAGTGTTAAACACAACACACTGCTGGGAACATGCTGTATTATTCCTGAATCCACTGATTAAACATTTACTCTAATTGCTTATTAAATATTCTGCACAATGGCGGGATTAATAATGGTTCAATATGAACAGTCTTTGTTTTCTTTTTCAAAACCACAGGGCATAGTGCTGCTAAAAGAACAGGTGCATCCTGTTTGTCACTGTCATTAAATCGTAACCATAACCAATATTCATAATTGTATGTTGAAAATGTACGAAGCTGCATGAAAGTTTATTAACCTTCTGGAATTACAAGGACGCTGACAAGGAGTATAAAATGTCTGATTTTCATTCAACGACCAACAAATAACTTTTCTGAACGCTAAACAGATGTTACAATGGAGAAGGTGAGATGGGACATATATGCAATTTTCAAAATTGCAGAATTTGAAATGAAATTGCAATGGAGTGTAATTTTGTCACCTGGTTGAGATTTTTTTTAAAGCCAAAATCCATAATTATGCAAAGAGGAGTTACTGTTACCGCACCAAAGCTGATTATTTTCCTATAACTGCACATTGTTCTTACAACAGCAATTTGCCATTGATTAGATGTTTTACTGATTAAAGAATGCTTTTGGTCCATTTATAGTTACATTTAATTTTGTGAACTGCACACAAAAGTTAGTTCTTCTTATCAGATACATTATAAACAGTTCCCTTTTCACCTTTAATTCTCGAAGTTAATCAGATGAATACCGCAGCTTGTCATAACCTCTTAGGAGGACAGTTTTCAGCGCCCTCTGCTGACTGCATGGTATAATTGCCATTAGTATTCAGTTGCAAATACTCTTGAATAGTACAGACCGAACCTGGTCTCAGAAATCAGACACAGAGATCCAAATTTGTTTGGCTAGCCAGAAAGACGAGGCTGTAAATAATAAACTAAATAATATCCGTGCCAAATGTCAAAATTTACATGAGCTGTGAGTACATTCATGTCATCAGGTCCTGAATGCACAAGTATGCGCTATTGGACACAAATGTACATGTGATCAGTTTATAACTTTTTATCAGGCATATATTTACCTAGGAGTTGCATATTTTCCATGTCTCATGCGTTAACTGTCTATACCTGCAAATTAGGTCTTTTTCCACTATGACCTAACGTATTTCATCATTAGGAACACTTGAAACCATTTTGCCTTTTATATCACCAACTGGCTCTACTGTATTCTCACGAACACATGACTAGCTGTTAAAATGTTGGTTTATGCAAAATTATTTTCCTTTTATTGTTTCTTTGTACCCCCCGCCAACCACCAAGACACGTTCACATTTGAGAGTGCAATATTTTTATTGATATATTGGTTCATTACATACAAGTACATGGAATCAAAACACTTTCTAAAAAGCAGATTTCCTCCACAAAACAACAGATCTGATGTTAGTGTCTGCGCATACTATGAACTATAAAGCACTTTGGGTTACACCTGTAAAAGAAATAGGCGATTTCTTATATCCATATGTAAGTAAGCTCTCCGAGAAACATTTACAGTAATAGCAATTCTAGTCTATCCATCTCATCTAAGTTTTATTTTTTACAAAAGAGAGTTAGATGTGGGATGAGGATAGGGGGTCCACTTTGGTATATCCAATATACAATATTGCACTTAATTTAAAAAAATCTACTTAAAAAAAAAAACAATAAAAGAAAAAGCTCAGAAATGTTGATTTAGACCATGATGAAAACAGCATGTTTTTATCTCTCACTGATCAGGTTAGAATCATAGCTCAGTTTGATTACAATTAGCAGAGAAAGCAGGAAAGAGAAAGTCATGCTAAGTACCAATGAGGACCAATGGGGGGAAAAAACGATTGTCAGAAGCATAAAAAAAAAAAAAGAAAAGAAAAACAACAACTGGAATGACGTATAGTGTAAAGCACTACGGTTTGAGCCCCATATGCAGTTTAGGCGTTTATGCTTATTTAGCTTTGTCCTCGAGCTACAGGGTTAATGTTGCTACCCGGTAAAAGAAGCTTACAGTAAACAGTCCAAGGGGAACGATGTGTGCATTTCATTTTTGGCCAAACTCTTCCTTTAAGGAAACCGGAGCAAGAGACCTGCGAGTCATAAACAGTCTTTAAACAATCTTTGGACTGAACGATGAAGACTCGCGCCGCTCAAGTGCTCAAAGATAGACCGTATGAAAGGAAAGTCAATGTACAAAGTAACATTTCTACATATTATGATCAATTCCCATAGGATTAGACAATTATCAGGCATGTGCTGAGATCACAGTTTGCAATATTATCATGATTTCATGGATCACTTCTGGAAACTTCCATAGAACTCGTCTGAAATATGCAGTTACCTTCAGATGACGGCGCTCCCCCTCCCCTCCTTTCAAATTTTTCCAAAACGAGCAACCATACAACACAGCGAAGCTTAAATAAAGGCTGCCTAGGAATTCTGATAACCAGGCCGCGTTCTTCAGGAGTGTTAACAGACCTGTTATCCGTCTTTTTAAAAAAAAAAAAAAAAAAAAAAAAAAAAAAGGTGTGCGCAAATACTTTCGTAGGCCGCAAAACATTTGGAAAAGTTTTGTTTTTCCACGTACTCGGGTGCGCACGTCGACGAAGGCCGATCGGTCAGAAATGACCGGCTGCAGACGAGTTACATTTAGCCACGCCCAAAAAGAAGCTCAAAGAGAGGTAATTGACAGAATGCTGATGAAATGGTGAAAGAGTGCTTCCTAAGCCCGGCGTACTCGAACCCTTCGAACCGTCGTCTCTGCATGAACAATGCTGAGGCCTCAAGTCAGAGTGGCTCGAGTCGAGTCAGACTATAAATCACAGTCCAAGTCTAGCTGCAATGGATTATGCTTACTGACGGACACTTTTAAAATTACCCAGATGACCTTAAACAGAAATGAAGTCTACTTGTTCTGCTGTGCTGCAGTGTCCAGGTAATAGACGTTAACCAGATGGCGATTGAGGTGCCGCCTGTAGTCCTTCTCCAGCGGGAACGTGCGGTCACAGAACACGCATGTGTGGCTGAGGAGCTGCGTGGGCGACGGAAGCTCTTCAGTCGGAGTTTCTGGAAGCTTCCCGTTGAGCCCGGAGTCGTAACTTACCTCCGAGGCGCAGTCGCTGATGTCACTTCCTCCGTCGTGGCTATGGATGCCTTCGTCATCCTCACCTTCCTGAGATTTGCTACACGGCGGTTTGGACAGGTCCAGCGTTGGACTATCCGTTCCGCTATCAGTATCTGAAGACGTCCGTGCTTCCACGGCGGCCTTTCCTTCAGTGGTGGCCTTTACTCTCCTGACTTCGTCTAATAAACAGGCCTTCTCTGATAGATTTTTGGTTACGCTTAGCTCCTCAGAAGTGCAGGACAGCTTCTCTGTTGAAATTTGATCTTTTGCTGGACTGGACTGCACTTTTTCGGGCTTAGAGGCACGTTTCAGAGCTTTTGCCGTCTCGTCGATCTTCATACATGTGCTTGGAACCTCAGCACCGACCACTGACTTGTTCGTCTTTCTGCTTTGCCTGCCATTGCCCTTTGACCTCCGCACATCTCCAGGAGTGCTCTTGCTTGTGCGTGGGGTGTTGGGAACCTTCACCGTCCTGCGTCTGGCCTTCTCTTCTTGAGGAGAGGGTGCACTCTCTGCTTTGCGTTTTACCATTTTGGGCTCGCCTTCCTTGGGATTCGGAGACGTCTCCACGACGTCACAGTTCACCGCTCTCCTCTGCTTCTTGGTTGCTTTCCTGGATGGTGCCTTTTTGAAGCCTTTAACATTTTCCACCTCTCTTTCCTGTACATTATTTTTCTGGCGTTTGCTTTCCTTCTCCAGCATCTCTCGTTCTCTCCATTCCTCCTCCTGCTTCTGCTTCAGCTCCTTCTCCCTCGTTTCTCTTTCCACTCGTCTCTCTTCCTCCTTCTGTTTTAGCGCCTTTGCTCTCTCCAGCCTCTCTCGTTCTCTCCGTTCCTCCTCCTCCCTCACTTCTTTCTCTACCCTCTCTCTTTCTCTCCTGTCTTCCTGCTCCTTCTGCTTCAGCTCTATCTCCCTCATTTCTCGCGCAATTCTTTCTTTCTCCTCCTCCCGCTCTCTTTCCCTCCTTTCCTCCTCCTCCCTCTGCTTTTGTGCTTTCTCTTTCTTCGCTCTCTCCTGCCTTTCGTCCTCAAGTCTCTTTCTTTCTCTTCTATCCTCCTCTTCCTTGTGCTTTTGCTCCTTTGCTCTCATTTCTTTCTCCAGCCTTTGATTCTGTTGCCTCTTCTGGAGATCTGCTCTTTTATCCTCCTCAGAAAGATCTTGATTTTTACCGAGCGTCTCTTTCTTCTCGTTTGCAGCTTTCGCTTCTTTTTTAGCACGACTTTTGGTGACTTTGTCTGCAGGTTTAGCAACCTTCTCTGTTTTTTTCACCTCCTTGTCTTTCTTTCCATCTTGTCTCTCAACACAGGGGACAGTTTCTTTGATTCTCGCTTTCTTGCTGCTTGGTTCTTTTCCTTCAGTTCTTGGCGCAGCTCTTTTCTCCGCTCTCTTCTCGCACAATTTTTCTTTCGCGGGTTCGGATGTGGGTTTTTTGGCACTCTCACCGTCCGAATTAAGCTTTCCGTTCTTTTTAACGGACAGGTTGATGGGGCCTACGCTTGAATCGGCATCTTCGGACACCTCTGCTTTTCGTCTTTCCCTCGTCCTTGGTTCTGGTACTGGCTTCAGATCGTCCCCATCTGCTTTCTTTACCCTCAGTCTGACCTTGGACACGTCCATGGAGATATCCGAGCATCCTGGGTGCCTGGACTTGATGTGGTACTGCAGGTTGCATTTCTTGGACGCAGCATACTTACAGACGGGGCAAAGAAACTGCCGTGGATTGATGTGCAGCTCGACGTGCTTTTTGAAGTTGCTGCGGTCGGCTGTTTTGTACTGGCAGTAAGGACAGTTGAGCGGCTTCGGGCCGTTATGCACCTGCCTGGCGTGACGCGTCACCTCGTGCTGATTGGCTGCCAAATAGCTGCAGCTGTCGCATTTGAACGGTCGCTCACCTGTTGCAGAAATACATGAGGCCAGGATAAGTTTGTAAGTATTTTGGTTTACTTTGGGGAGTGAATAAACAAACACTGACCTCACGCAGAAAGAAAAACACACAAATACACACACACAGATGCAATCCAATCAGTCACTCATAAAGTACAAACCTTTTCTCATCTGGATGCATGGTGCACAACAAAGAAAGCAGATTAAGTGATCAAATAAAGGCAGACAGCTCTGCTGAACTAAGCCCTACTTGTTAAATGTGTACTATTCACAAAAGAGGTGGCACATGCCTATTTGTTTATGGGAGCAGGTGGCTAACAGCATAATGGCTACACTTAGAGTTGCACACTAACAATTTCGCTATTAGCCTTCAGTGGTTTAAAACATGCAGAAAGCTTTCACCTCTTCAAAAAAATATTACATTACAATTTCCCTGTACTGGAACTAAAAGGCCCAAACCTGTTCCTGCATGACATTGCCCACGTGCACAAAGCCAGCTCCATGAAGACATGGTTTGCCAATTTTGCAGTGGAAGAACTTGAGTGTCCTGCACAGAGCCCTGACGTCAACCTCACAAGACACATTTGCGATGAAGCAAACTGCAGGCTCATACGACACCCTCCATCACTGCCTGGCCTCACTAAGTTTCATATCACATTATACTGCGCAGTATCTAGCAAGTAACACAATACAAGTCAAACTGTGTGACCAGACATTGTATCCTATACTGAGAGTTTTGAAGCTTCAGATGACGCGTGAGGGACTCACCGGAGTGTGTTCTCATGTGCCGTGTGAGATGGGTCTTCTGAGAGCTAGAATAGTCGCAGTAAACACACTGGAAAGGACGCTCACCTAGAAAACAGACAGGATGTCATCCAATAGCAATTCTTTAAAAAAAAAAAAAAAAAAAAGGACATTACAAATAAAAATAATATGCCTTTTAAATTATAACATCCAGTCGTATACTAGAAATTTACATACAGTCATCATGGACATGAATGTCATGGCAACACTGAGCTTTTAATGGTTTAATGAACTATTCTTTTTTTTTTCTTGGGGGGATGATTGAACTGAAATGATTGATGATTATAGGGTCATTAATATGCATACAGCAGAGCTAATATTTGGTGTCCCTTAGCGAGGTTCACCTTGACCTGCCTTTGGCATCCATCAGCAAGCTTCTGGCAGAACTCCGGTCGGATATTTGACCACTCTTCTTTGCAGAATTGGTAGAGCTCAGTTAAATTCATGTTTTTCCTGGAATGGATGTGACTTTCAAACACAGTCCAAATTTATTCGATAGGGATGTGGTCAGGACTCAAGCTTAATGCCTGCTTTACCCATTCCACAAACAGTTTTGATGTTTGTTTAAGGTCAAAGTCCTGTCAAGACACCCAATTGTCTCCAGGTTTCGACCATCTAGCTGATGGTTTGAGGTTACGCTGAAGAATTCTGGGGTTCTTCATTATTCCATCCACCAGTTCCACTGGCAGCAAGACAACCCCAGAGCATGATGCAACCACCAGCACCATGCTTAACAGATGGGTTGGTACAGAGTTCCTCTGAACCTCTGGTCAAACATCTCAATCTTTGTTTCATCTGACCATAAAACTTTCCTCCAGAAGGCTTTTCCTTTGTTCATGTGGTCAGCTGCAAACATGGAGGTGTAGAGAAGATACTAGCAGTAGTAAATCATGATCGATAACAGGAAGTTAAGAGGCCGTGTCAAGTTAAATAACATTTTGGAAAGTGAGAGTATATAAAAATAAATGTAAAAAAAAAAAAAAAAAAAAATCGTGCTCCAATTTTTTTTTCTATTGAAGATGTTATACATTCTTCGTTGAAAAAAAAAAAAAAAAGAGAGAATGGTTTAAAGAAATCATTACATTGTAAGTCCAGTATTGCCATGGCATTCATGTCCATGATGACTTCTGAATGAAACTGTATTTACACTACATGCATCACGTGCTGGTGTATGGTTGTGTGTATCCCCTCATCACACTGTATAAACATACATAGGTAGAAATTAGATTAAAAAAAAAAAAAACCTCAAAATATGATCATGATAATCTTAGAACATGATGCCACAATAGTGTGTGTGTGCGTGTGTGTGTGTGTGTGTAGTCTTGTTTCTTCTATAAACCCCGACTGAGACTGCATACCGGTGTGTGTGCGAATGTGCTGGATGTAGTTGTTCTTCCTGTCCGAGAAGTAGCTGCACTGGTCGCATGTGAACAGCTTGCTGGGAAAATGGTTCCTCAGATGCTTCTTCCAGTGATACTGGCTGACGGTTGAGTAAGGGCAGATGGTGCACCTGAACACTTGCTGCTCGTCCCCTTCCTTCTTGTGGTGCCTCAGGTGTGCGACGTAGTGATCGTAACGGTTGGTGTTGTAGCCACAGCGCTCACAGCGGATCACGCCCTTGACACAGTTTTCTGCAGATTTCTGCTGTGCCTGATTCGATTCGTCGTCCGAATTTCCACTCCCTGCCTTTTCCGCGATCAGTTTCTTAGCGCTGTGGACGCGGATGTGCTGGACGAACTCCTCTTCGCACTCAGCCTGGAAGTGGCACGGCTTGCAGTAGAACGGCTTCTTCTTTTTCTTCGCGGGTTCCGTCGCCGCATTCGGCGCGGCGGCAGAACCTTGTTTAGGCTTTGCGGACGCTTCCGTTTCTGGAGATTTCCTCGAAAGGTCGGTGGGCGCCGACTCCGCAATTTCTACCACTTTTTCTACCCGGTTTTCTCCCGTCCCGGTCCCGCCGTCCACGTTTTCGGCCGTCTCGTCGTAGGCGTAGTGGACCACGTTCTCGTCCTCGCTGTCTGAGTAGCTGCAGCAACCGACGTTTTTCAGTTCCACCATCTGCTTCTCCTCTTCTGCCGGTGACTCTGTGCTTAGGGCCACGTTAGCCAGCATCACAAGCTGGGGCACGGGCGGCTCTGTACCAGTCACTGCGCTCACTTCAGCTTCTTCGGCCAGAGAAGCATCTCCGGAGGTCGCGAAGACGTCCGCGCAGAGATTAAACGCTGTCTGAGAGGCCATCCTCAATCAGCTGAGAGACAAACACAAGAGGTTCATTATATATTTTATATATAAAATGTTGTTATTCACAGACTTGAATTCAAAGTGAGTGTATCCAACATGTATTTTAATTTGTAGGCTTATGTACACAATTGTATTCGCGGGCTACTCACAAGGTTCGGAAATAGCGTTAGCCAACCCAGTTCCGTACTAATACTCTTTAATACTGCAAAAAAGGATTTTAATCGTGCGAGTGTCTAAACACTTCTTAAATGCAAGAAGGGTCACAAGAACATTCTTCCTCTTAGGCAGAAAGCATTTCCTGTTCTAAATAATGAGATGCATACAAGAGTAAATAAAGCATTGGCTTGGCTGGCTTCATGAGAAGTTAGATTGGAAAAAGCTATGAAATACAAACATAAAGGGCTTGATTGTTACTGCACTACTCTATACTCAAAATGGCTGAATAACTGCGCAATAGTCTTAAGCGTGTGAGTATAGCCTCTGGGAATTATCACTCACAGTCACGGTCACACTCACACACACACAGCTGTAGTTCAGGACTCAGAGCCTTGTAGGGACACACTCCTTGTGACTCAGAATGATTCAGCATGCAGAACTTGTCTGTGATTTGCCCGAGATACACTAAAAAACCAGAACTGCCTAAAATGTACAAAGAACACTTTATTTAAAAAAAAGAAAAAAAGATTTATATTAAGTACAGCTTGTGCACATAGATATTTACTAAAACGTGTCGAACAGTCCAGTCTAGCATGACTAGTATGATAGTATAAACAATTACCCTGAGGTTTTTCTCTTACAGGTTCAGCTTGTTTTGTGCAGGAGCTATAAAAGCACAAATGATGAAGTGTTAACTGATACTTTAATACAGAAACACATTTATTGTGCCAAAAATAGATGAGTGGGTAAAAGCACGCAGGCAGCCGGGCCACTGTGCGCCGTCGTGACAGCAGGACATCACGTCAAGCCTGCTTAAAATAGCATAATATGGTCTTAAGTATTGTTAAAAGAGAGCAGGTCAGTTCACCGAGCTTCCTCTTATCACACGCCACAGTCTACACTTTGCTCGTGAGTCAGGATAATTAAACTGAAAGCCATGGGTTAAGAAAACGAAAGTCATTTCTAGTCTGTGTTAGTGCTTTCAAACAAAAAGGAAAACAAGCTCCACTGAAAATGTGTCCTTTTTCCAAGACCACAAAATCTGATATTGTGAGTGCTACTATTATTATTACTATTAACAGAAATGTCAACACAATTTTTTCTTTCCTAATACTGATACCATCTGATATTGTTTTCTTTAAAAACTATTAAGCTTTAAAATGTTGTTTTTTTTTTTTTTTTAACTTAAGCACTTAAACACTTTTGAACTATAAACATAATAACTGGTTCATATAGTGTTCTCGCGCATATTGGGTTTTTTCTCCTGCTCGCGCGTCCTCGTGCATATCGGTCTGGTCTCACACGTTCTCGTGCACATCGGCTCTCCTCGCGCGCATGTTCTCGTGCACCTTGAAGGATATTTTACTCCCCCCTCGTGCATTTTTCCCCCCCCACTGCTCGCAGCTTCATGTCATGTTGAGCTATGCGGCCATTTTCCCACAGCACCACCACGCTGGCAGAGCAAACGCTACAATCTTCAGCCCGAGTGAAAACATGCCCACACAAATGTAAATAAATAAAAAAACTCGTCTTGTTAGACCGCCGCGTTAGAAAGTGTCGACGTGCGCGAGACGCGTGCAAAAACCAAACTTTGAACTCGTGTTAAAAACTGAGCGTTTGTTGGACAGCTCCCAGAGTCAGGAAATAAAAACCAGCCATGATGGAATGACGAGAGGGGAAAACACTCCATATTGGATGTAAAAGTTTTTACGACAGTCCATATAAGCCGGGGAGTTCTTGTTTCCGTTAAAGTGTGGACTTTTAAAATGAACTGAAAATCTGTTATAAACTTTAGAAACGATTTCCGGCCTCAAAAATCACGTCCAATTAAAAGTCGCTGTCGAGATTGTCTCGAACACACACACACACACACACACACACACACACACACACACACACACACACACACACTTCAGCGTGTGCAATAAACTGTTACACACCTGTGTGTTCAAGTTATATTATAATGGCTATACTTGCTAGCTAGTTTTTGGAAACTAACTTTAGCTAGCTACTTTTCCGGAAGAAGTACCACAACATTTTTAAAAATTGACGGCTTGTTTCAGCGGGTTTTCGACTATTTTTGGTGCTTTGCTATGTCAAATGTGTATTTCCAGCGAGCCGCGGTTGGTTGTGAAGTGTGTGAGAGTGTGTTAGCCGTGGTCCTGATCTCCGTTGCTGGACAGCGCCTCTCACACACCCTGCCTCCATTTTACAAGCCTACACACTTTTACTCAACTCCGAAAAATGGAGGAAAAAGTGCGCTGTTCGGAGTTTAAACGCATCTTGGCTCGATAGGAAACTTACCCTCGACGCTCCTTCGACGTCCGTCGATGTTTTCGCGAAGCTTTTTAAAAGTTTTACACTCTCTCAAAACTAACTTCTCAGCTAAAGTTGTTCAGGGAAGTACGAGTCTCGACGCATTCCAACACAGCGCTGCGTGGCGGAGTCCCAAACGCCTGCGGACTCACTAGATAGGTGCACTGGATAGGCTACAAAACAATGGGCTCCTACGTACTACGTAGAGCGCTGCGTGTCCAATAGAGAGCTATTTGGACTTGGGTCTGCGTTCCACGTTACGTCACCACGCTGCACGAGGCCGCCTCAAATTCGAGTGAAATTTATTGCGCTTGTGCTTACAAAAGAGCTTCAATAATGAACTGTTGGGTCTAAATAACCTTGAAAAAGATGCAGTTGGTGACCATCTAGTATATTTATACTAGATTATAATATTTTACCATTTTTATAGACGTTTGTAACTTTAGAGAGCGTTAGCTCGGCCTGTGTTTATTAGAAGTCTAGCATGTCATTTATTATGGTAATATTAAGAGTTCAAGAAGAACTCGACCCGGAAACACATTCATTATGATTATATTGAAATATTTGTGATGTCTTGACTAATTCTGTTGCTAATTTGTTAGTTGGTGCTGTTTTTTTTTTTTAATTCCTGTGAGAAGTTTTAGGTTGTGCCATGCTGACGTCACAGGGTGACATTAGCCCTATTTGGATTGGATTAACTTATCAGCGGAACGTTTGTAATCATATATATCTTTTTTTACACGTCTCCCCAGCAACAAACCACTCACATCTGGACAGAAATGAAATGACCACGCAAGTTCAAGTGTCTAGCTGGTTGTATTTGCATTTTTACAAACCTGGATGTTTGAGTTGCGTGGTCATAAATACACAACATGGTGTCCATGCAGTCAAGGATGCACTGGACTAGAGAAGAGATACTGGCTCTTACTTCAGTTTGGGGCAAAGTTTCCAGCAACTATTTAAAATACAATAAAACAATAATCATATAGTATACAAGAAGTATCCAGTTGTCGTTTCATGACTTGGGAAGTGTTTAATAAATGGGGGATGGTCACTGATAAACATCCTATGAGACTAAATACAGCAAATAGCAGCAGTCAAATGTCTTTTGTTACAGTATGAAGGGACATCTGCGTAGAAAACCATGGATATGTGTATCCAGACAGAACTGAAATTATCAGGGGAGTGCTGAGTTGGGCCTGTAATTTTCTTAGAGGAAGACGGAGAAACACACCACGAGAGCAGTTACAATGACGTTTAATTGGAGAAAACCATTTCAGCAATTTCAAACATATCTGGCAACGTTCAGCTTCTTTTCTCACGCCCCATTTTCCAGAGATGTTTGTACATCATAATAATGATCAATCTAGCACAGTGGAAACAGATCAGGCTTGAACATCCATAACATCTTTTGTTTTTACATTATCACAAAAATGTGTGCACATTGCTAACCTCAATTTTGATTCCCTACTCAAACTGTGCATCTCTATATGAGACGTGCAACACTGTGTAGTAAATATGCTAATTTGTGGATGTTCCATGTGGACAAAACAAAATCCAGATTCTTTAAGGTTCTGAAAGTTATGATGAACCATTACTCAAGGTGACAACAGACCAACATGTTGATGAAAGAGGTTTAACATGGAATAGATTGCTCTCATTAGTTTATAACAAAGAGCGAAGAAATGATTCACACAGTGATCAGTGATTGTCGAAAACAATGGTGATAATTGATTGGTTGTTTGGAAACAGTGGTGATAATTGATTGTTTTATAATTGTTCTTTACATGTGTGATGAGTCAGAAATGTAGCATCAGTGTGTTTTATGCCCCTCTCATGTGTACTTGTGTGTACATACCTCTCTTGATAGACGGTGGACTGAACTATTGTGTTTTTCTTATCAAATCCACCCAAAAAATAAAACAGCAAAACGTCTCAATCTAATTTGTCACATGCTGAAATAATGTAGCCGTCACACAGATTCTCTCGTAATAGTCAACATAAATTGGGGATTAAAAACACCAAACAGAAACACATGGTTTGCTCTTGAAAGTATCATTAAAAGTCTTTATTTAAATCAATATGTCTTGTTTTCACCTAATGGAGATGATGCAACTTTCATGTACTGTCAGAATCCAGCTTTGGAGTTCTGAGAAAGAAGGGAAAAAAACATAGACAATAAGTTATGGAGCATTATTAATCCAAACAGATTGCTGATTAAATATTAATTAGACCTAATGGTTGGTGGGCAGCAAAGTTAGACCTTGTTTTAAACTGAAATCACATAAGCCTCTAACCATGGTGTAACCTAAGCAAAAAACATGGGAGGGAACAACTGTAGCTTATATATTGTAGATATATCGTATCTGCTTTGAAGAACAGTTCCAACGCCAACAGAGGCTCCGACTCTTTAGGAACTGGGAACACTTCCTTGTTACATTTTGCTCCACAGGCATTTCACATCACCATGTCAATGTATCAACATATTAATAACACACTCTTGTTCACACTTCGAGATATGGCAGAACTGTGGAAGTTTGGCTTGTAGTGGATGTTAACTTAAGTGGTGCAATTTAGTCATTTGTAATTATCTAAGGAAGATTCTGATATTCCCAGTGGTTTAGTCTTGTTTCTTCCATCCCTATGCATAAAGGAGTTAATGGCCACCTGTTAGCTGGAGAAGTTAAGAAGTTTTGCTAATTCTAGGATTGGTATCAATATTTCACCCTTTCTTAACAACAGTGCTCTCGCGACTAATTTTGAAAGCACAAATATTGTGACGTGAAGAAATATGAGATGCTCATTACATGTGTAAATGCTGGCAACATGGTTTCAAATGTACAGTAATAGGTCATCATATCTGTATATATTAAATAAATAAATAAATAAATAAACAAAATAAAACCTCCAATTTCCTGCCTGATCAGATAGTTTACTCATGGACATCAGCTCAACAGAATAAAATGCTTGCCTGGTTTTTAACAATAGGTGGTTTATGATTAAGAAAAGAAGTCACTTTATTTTCTGCAGCTGGGGTAACAAGGGAGCTGATGGCTCATTTTGATTGGTTCTTTGGAAGATCTACCATCATCTCTACCAAACAAAGTCTCACCGAACTCAAATCAGACCAAAAAAGTCCAGTGAAGTGAAATTGTAATGCTACATCATACAAAGACATTCTATACAATTGTGTGTTTCCAACTTTGTGGAAGAAGAACCATACGTGTGTGATGCTCAGGTGTCCACAAACAGAGTCCACACAGTGATACATTGAAGGAGCTTTTAATTACCATTGTAGCCACCAGGAGGCGCTCAAACGCTACAAAAAGCACGAATGATTTCCTTTTAGTTTCCTTTTTCCTCTCCAGGAAACGTTACTCTTTTGTTTGACATGATGTTTTAATGTGCACTTTAAAGTTTAAAAACAAACAAACAAAAACGTCAGCCTGAAAACTGCTGCAAGTTAATTTGATTCTAAAATTAGAAGTAACTTCAAAAGACGTTTGGAGAAACTAAACACATGAACACAATAAAATGTAAAACTAAACACACACACACACACACACACACACACACACACACACAAAATGACAGCTTAATGAGTGACTGCGCAGTGATTACATTGAAAGTCTAAAGCTATATTCTACACATGTACAGTAAATGGAAGCACATCTTTCTAAATGCTCGCGTGTCGTATGAAAAACGTTTACCTACAGAAAAGATAGATAGATGCGGCAGATGGGCTGAGTTTAGAAGTTTGAATGGCGCGTGCATTACTAGCCGTCTCAAGTCACTGACCTGATGACGTATTTTTGTTCACGCGAGCGCCTTTGAGCGCGAGGCGTACCTCATCTCTCAGTGTAACGGGAAGCGGAGCGCCCTATAGCGCATTACGACGGCTCACTTTCTCTTTTATAACTTTCCACGGACTAAAAATAATTTTTTTTTTTTTTTTTTTAAATCTTTTCGCCCTCTCCCTCCACATTTGGATACCGTGGGGTCCAAAGCTGTTGGAGAACCGTAACGAAACGGAGGACAACCTGCCTGAAGGAGAAGCGGACTAAAAGTTCTCTCAAGTCACGAGTAACTTAGCTGAGCTAGCCAGTTAGCATGCTAACGCTAACGAAGCCTTGACATGTCCCTTCATTTTTGTAACGACGCGTTATTGTCATGGGCTTCAGAAAGTTCCAGAACAATTCGAGTCATGCTATTTAGCGTCGTTCTTTCGGATAATGTTTTAGTACTGTAGACCGACTGGCTGTGTGCAAAACTAATAAATGTTTGTTAAACAGGAAGTGAGGTAGGTAAATTGGTTTAAAAAAAAAAAAAAACCCACACACACAAAAATTGTAAATTCCCTGCCAGCACTGGATTTTCTTTCTCGTATGTAGATGTAGATGTGTGTATATATGGATTATTTTTGTGATGTAGCTGTTTTATTTAGTTAGATAACATCCTGCAATTTACACCAACGCACAGCCAGCTAGACTTAGATTAATAGGTCTTGCTTATTTGCTTCTTTTTTTAAAAAGTTTTTATTTTAAAGATGCGCGATCCGAATGTGAATTTTAATTTCCTCCATAAGACCTGCAGTCTTGTTGTGCTCCTCTGCTGCCTGCACATATTTGTCACTGTAGTTTATTATGTCAGATCGCTGGACTTCAGACAATCATTTGTTCAAAACCAGCAGCAAAGCCACCAAATCCAGAGGACACCGGAAGAGCATCCAGGAAGCACCGAAGAACCAAAGTCAAGCAGCACTTTAGTGTTCAACAGCACTGTTAGGGAGAAAGCGCTGGAAACATGTCCTGATCCGTCTCCTGTGCTCGGTATGAAACCTTTTTTTTTTTTTTTTTTTCTTTTAAACCTCTTTTGATTGTTTGTTTAGACCAGGTTTGCTCAAATGTGGTTGTGTACGGTCAGCATTCATCAACCTCTACGCTCTAATTTTCCCCCGTTGGACTCCTGACACGTGGGATTTCACATTCGATATATATATCGCCCGCGTTTACACCGCCAAACAATTCGGATTTTTTCCCACTGCTTTGTGACAGGTCGGATGTTGGTGCATATTTATCGATTCGCATCCTAAATCCGAAACGTCTGGTCTCTTATCTGGTTATTTAAACTCTCACGTCACACGTGGATCACGCAGGGTCGCCAGTGGAGTCGGTTCATTCGTTCCTCTTCAGTAGGCGCTTCATCCTAGTCAGAAGGAATACGTTATGGGAGGGAAAAAAAAGTTTCCTCTAGTATAAAACTGAGTGTACTGAATCAGATTTTTGTTAATACTGTGTACTGTAAAAAAAAAAAAAAAAAAAAAAAGATATTTGTATTGGCATAAATTCAGTTTGGCCAGCTTTGATTTATGAGCATTTTAATCTCAGGCTAAACAGATACATTGTGTATTTTGTATTAACTCCAGGTACATTTTCTGCAAGTGCGACGCCAGTGTTCTTAAAAAGCAAACAGTACCGTTTTGGATCATTGAACACGGACAGTCTTTAATCATAAGATGATACAGGAGCGCAATGTGTGCGCAGGAGCAACACGCATTGTTGCCTCTCATCGGTGTCAGTTCAGATGATTTGCTTAATCATGGCTGGTGAAGCACAAGGATGGTCTCACGTAGAGTACTGATCTGATCACAAGCAGTAGTGACACTGAGTGTGTTTACCTGCACAGAGTATCTAATCTAAGCAGGATTTGGCAGTAATTTGTTTCTAAAGTCCCTTTCACGTACAAAACCTGTTAACGTAGCGGTAAAAACAACACGGGGTAGATAAACTTTTATTCCCACTCAGTCTTCCATAAAGGTAAACTAATGTTGTGCATTCCCACCCGGATGCTACCGAGCACAAACCTCCAAGTGACTGGATATGATGTATATTTCTTTCCTTCTTGTTTTGAATTTGCCTGTCGCTTTGTTAGGCAGTACGAGTATTCAGATTTTGCATGTTATGTGAGCGATATGTAAAGAACGATCAACCTAACGTACTATATTACTAAAAGGAACAGTGTTGTGCTGGAATGATTGGCCAAATAGCCGACCACATGAACACATGACTGTAGACAGTCTTAATCAGTATGCAGGTTACATGTTATTGTCAATGTTACAACGGCAGCATGGATGGTTGAGTCCAGTCAGCACAATCAGCTTTGTGATAGCACTTTTTTCATAGCTTATTTTACTGATCGTTAAAAAGATCTTAGCAATAGGTAAGAATTAGTTTTTACACAAGCAATACACTATATTCACGTTTCCAGTAAACGGGTACAAACAACCTTGTACACCCCAGCAACAAGGAAAAGTACACTTTTAACACCTTTATTTCTGAGAGTGTAGTATTATTGGCATGCCTGGTGAGGAAAGCTGTAACTTAGTCAAGCGTAGTTTTTTTTTTTTGACATCTCAACCATATACAACATATGGCCGAACATTTCTCACTGGACATCCCATTCCAAAACCATGGGCATTTATAGACTGCTATAACAGCCTCCGTTGTTCTGGGAATGTTTTCCACTGATGTTCATGCAGGTGCCTTGGTAAACCATGTCTTTATGGACCTCACTTTGTTAACAAGATTAGAACCTTTAGTTCCAGTTCCTCTTAATATTACAGCATATAAAGACATTCTAGAGAATTGTGTGTGTCCAGCTTTGTAGCAACACTTTAGGGAAGGTCCAGATCTGGCTCACATGTTCTCACATATATTCCGACAGTTCAGGCTTTATTTTAAGTAGATGTAGTCTAAGGAAAATGAAAAGGCCTTTATCAAAAATACAATTATTGGCACCCCTACATTCACTACTTTGCGCCAACTCCCTTTGTCTACATAACAGCATGAAGTCTACTCCTGTAATCCTTAATGAAATCCCTGTTTAATACAGAATCCAACCACATCCTCCAGAGTCCTAGGGTCTCTCGTCTTCTGCTCACCACACAGGTTTAGGTCAAGGAACTGGGATGGCTCTGTGAAAAGCTTGATTCTGTGGTCATTGAACCACTTTGGTGTGGATTCGGACTCCTGTTTTGGGTCATTGTCCTGCTGGAAGATCTAACTCAGTTAGAGGAGTAGCAGATCTGCACATAAACAAACCCCCAGTCCTGACTTCATTTAAAAAGAATGAATGAAGAAGAAATGCAAAACTAGATTGGGTAGCTGAATTCAAAGGAAATATCGTGTTGATTGCGTTAAATTAAAACACGGTTGCATTTATGAACACTCCAGAGTGCAGCTCCTTACAGCCAACCCCCACCTAGTTACTGGCTTCACTATTTCACAATGCCAAACATTGCATTTCGGATGCTATCTCTTCAAACACTTTCAACTCTTGAGCAGGACCAGGCTCTCAGTTTCCACTGACTTTATACTTTTGGCTAATCTCTAGCGGGCAGTTGGTTCATAAGTGTCTGTATTGGCGAGCGATCACCAAGCCCACCAAACTGCACTTTCAGGATGTAACGGCAAAAAAAAAAAGAAGAATCTGGGCAAGTTGAGTGTGGAAAATGGAGCGTAAGAGCCAAAAGTGGTTTGCATCTTAAAGGTAATTTCCTTTAAGAACTGGAAAAAAGTCTGTAAAAGTCTTGCTCAGCGTCTACAGTCGTGTGGCACCAGAGTAATCCTTTGACTGTAAGAAGTAGTGTTGAAGGGCATGTTGCAGTTAAGACTGCTTAATAACCACTTTATTACTTTAGACTTTATTACTATGAAAAATCAGATCTGCACCAGGCTTGTGCAATATTGATTGTGATTTACCCTTTAAGGTGAAATCCATCCAGAACAGATTAAAAAACCCATATGCATGAAACAAGCATTTATTTTATCACACTGCTCTTTCCAGCTCTGCAGTCTGGAACTGCTTGTTGGCAGTGGCGAATGCAAATCTGAGTTTGATGGTGAAATTTTAGGTGTTTCTGCAGTAAACAGTACAAAACCCCCACACCTATAACCTGGACCGAAGGTGTATTCCAAACCAAGTTCCTGGTTCTCAAATGGAAGCAAAGAGAACTCGTGTTTTTTGTTGCAATGATATAAACCATAAACTACCATCATGTTATAGTTCTTGTATTTTGGAATATTTAAGATTCAAAAACATGTAGACTTAAAAGGCATATCTTCTTGGACCGAAATGTATTGTTATGGAAAGTTAAGTATTAAATGTTACCGTTAAACGTGTCCTTGGCTGCAAAATGTTTGAGACCCCCTGTTCTAATCAGTGATGTATGTAAGCAAGTGATCTGTGAGAAAATGACTTGCTGGTGAAACCTCAGTTTCAACATGATCTCGGCTATCCAAACACCACATGCTGGAAATCACATGAACCGGAGTGTAGTACAAAAATAGCCTGGTTGCGAAATGCGAAGTGTTTCACAATTCTTGATGTAGGTAACTAAAGCCTCTTTGTCGAGTCTTATTTATTGACACAATGTTTTGTGATAACATTGACGCCATCTTTCGCAGATGTAAAGCGACTCCGTGCATCAAGATGACCCGTGACTCGGTGTTCACACGATTTCCTGAGTTTGCGATTGTATTCTGTGCGAATTAATTTCAGTCCTGTCATCATAGCATTCAACGGTGTGTTTGTTCAGCTGAACGAACAGTGAACACGACTTCAGCTTCTGAGAAAGTTTTGTGTTCCGGGTCCTTACGTCATGTTTAAATCTTTCCATGCAACACAGGTTCGTTCAGGTCATTTTTCATTACTGCATTAGGGTCCAAAGGTCAGAGACAAATACGAGGACCTGCATATATTTAACTATGTACCGAAATGTTACTTGGTTAATGTGCATTATTCAACAAAGCATTTAATCAGACATTTGTAGTCGCGTGAGAAACCTGAGAAAAAGTTATCATCTCTCTTGCTTTCATTAAGTTAAGACAGACTTCTGGAAGTTATATTAATGGAGAATGATGGACACTTTCTTGATAAATCTACCTTAGTGACGTATTTTTAAAGCCACCTGGATAAAATCAGTGGTTAGCACTGTCGCCTCACAGCAAGAAGGTCCTGGGTTCGATCCCCGGGTCACCCAGGGTGCCTTTCCGTGTGGAGTTTGCATGTTCTCCCCGTGC
>JAQQZX010000008.1:17286373-17310479 GCA_030068355.1 Notoglanidium maculatum | reverse complement strand
CCCGAAGATGCTGGGATTGGCTCCAGCTTCCCCGCGACCCAGACGGATAAAGCGCTATAGATAACGGATGGATGGATAAAATCAGTTCTTTATACCAGACCTGTACATTTGGCCCCAACACTGCTTTATTTATTTGCTAATTTTCTATATTTATACTATTATCCAAGCTCAATGCAATTTTTGCAATTAGAATTGGTAATGGAACGGAACTATTAACCTGTTACCTGTTAACTGACAAACACCAAAATGCTCGAAGAAAGCTATTGCTTGACTAGTTAATTTCCACTTGGAATTGAGACCTGGAGACCAGAGTCTCCCCTCAGGCAGATTAAAAAAGTAATGAAGCTTGCAGCCCAGAAAAAGATGATCCAGTTCTGGGAGATCAATAGTGCATGACTCCTGAAGCATGCAACTTGATGCTCATCTCACATCTTGGTGCCTTCAGAATGGGTTCTCTCATCCTTTGATCCGAACTGAACGACTTAATTTCCTGCTTCAAAAGATTTAAGCTCATGACTCATCCTGTAGGTACCTTCCCAATCCCAGTAGTGATACCGAACAAAAGAGGTGAGAACACGTCCTTTCTGCGTCTGAAGTATACAGCAGTATCGCTAAAGCCTGGTGAGACCTTTCAGGAAAGCATGGAGTCAGTGTTAGAAGCGTTCTTGCAGTTTGTGGTTAATTACGTTTCAGTTCAGTAAGCCAGCCAACAGGTACTTTCTGGAATAAATTTGCAAGCCGTTGCTGGCTTTTGTTCCAGCTGTGTGTCAGTAAGGTAGACAGATCCATCTTGAGACACTGGTGATGTTCCTTAAAATCAATAGAGTTTTATTTTTCTTCCATAACAAAAGAACTGTTATTGACAAATCATACATTCTAGCTCTCAAAAAAGAAAAAAAAACCAAGTGAAAGCTACAATGTGCTGCTCACTCCCATGTTTTGGTTGGAAACTTATTTGGTTGATTGGTTATCTACGTCTTTTTCCCACCTCTATGTGGGAGTTTGTTCAGTCATTGTGTGTCATCCTTACATAGACATTATGTAATTATTTGCAGGTCAGCATGAGGTTCAGGGCATGTGAACAGCCAGAGTGAATCAGTGAAATAGAATAGCTAACAGAAGTTACATGTTGACAGCTTGACAAACCACTGACTTCCTTTCTCTCCTAAGTGTGAAATTGCACCTTCTTGTTTGGATGGTGGTAATAAAACCAACAAGAAGGTTATATTTATTATATGTTTGTGCTGGAGTCTTGAGATTCCATTTGAAATCTCCCTGCTTCAAGGCTGACTAAGGAAAGGCGTTCACTCTGCCGGCTGCTAGAAATCATGCTGAGAGTCTGTTGTGCTGTGTAAGCGCACCTTCTGACCCACAATTGTTGTCATTTCATTGTCTGCACACGATCAGCGGGTTCAGTCCAAATTGCGTTTGACTGGAGAATCCCGACAGGGCCACAAAGCTGACGTTAAACCCAGCTGGACGGCAGTATGTTTGGATTTTCATTCTTGATCGCCGAGTCCTGTAGAATTGATGTGGAGCTTCATCAATTATAAACAGAGAACGAATCGTGATCATGACATAAACGCTTGACTCACTCACTGGAGCACATTTGCTCGGCGTTTGAACAACGTTCTGAGAAATATATTGTGCGTGAAGAGGTTTTTTCTTTATTATTATTATTATTATTAACAGTGTACAAATGTTTCAGTGTAAGAATGGCGTGACATTAGGTTGTTGCTGTTCCTGCTGTCATTCCAGTCTGTCCAGTCCAAAACGAGTTTTCCACTCCAGTGAGTCTGGAGCACAGCTGAATATGCTTGAGCTTGCATTCGAGATCTTTGCCGTTATTGCCAAGATTTAATGTCTATTGGAAATTGCCTCACTGGTGCACAAATGGTGTTATAGTAGTAGGTAAATGTTAAAACAGTAGTGAGTGATGTTCATTATAGTTCAGGAAAGAGAAAGGAGAGTAGGGAAATATCATGCCAACTAATCATAGGTCCTGGTCACTGTAACTACTAGATCACATTTACCTCATAACGTTTTTATTAACCTTAACATACTGTAGCTACTTAGTGCTCATTAATATTTATATCACAATATGTTACACAGTAATATATAATAGTTTATGTAAGAGAAGCTTATTTCGCATGTTTGGGAGGAGTGCTCAGTGTCGGTGCTTTGTACCAAAGCTAAAGGGTTTCAGGCATGAAGAAAGACTTGAGGGCTTTGCCCTTCATGGTTTCTTTGTAACCCGACAAGCTGCGTGTGCATCTTATTAAAGTTTATATAACGCAAGTGGTTTCAGAAACTCGTTTTCATGAACTTCTCACAGCATTAAACATAGCTTTTAAAAAGTTGAGCGGTATGACCTGTCATTTGTAATGGGCCTCCTTGATCATTCCTTACTAATTTTATTTAGTTTCACAAAATTGTGTCTTAGTCCATGACCTAGTGGACTAGCATAAATCCATGCAAATTATATGATTGGAATTCAGGGTTCACATCATTTAGTCGTCTTGTTTATAAATGTACAAATTCAGGAGCACAAGCAGGATACGAAGGTTTATGGGATTTTCATTAATACACAATTTCATGTGCAAATGCTCTTACAAGCTATTTGTGAAACGCTATTTATGTCTAGGTTGATGATTGAGGCCCGTTGTTAGCAAATTATTGCCGTCTAAAAACCGGGACCTGCCGTTCAACTTGGTGATGACAGTATCGCTTCATCGTGTCCCCAAGTGTTTTTCTTGGCAGATGTCATTATCCAGAGCGACATAGTGAAATGTTTTGTAGTCTGTACTACAAAGTATGTCATCAAGCTAGTACGCTAGTACGTAACCTTTATGTCAAAATACCCGTAAAGCAAAGAAAAAGAGTTCAAGTCAGAATTTTTTTGAACCAGATTTTTTTTTAAAATAATTTAATTATTAATGCTTAATCTTTGTTTAAAGACATCGAACAGCCAGGGAAAAGAAAAGTCTGTTCGGAAATGTGGGTGGGGAACGTTACATATTTGAACTTAAAGATCCTTAAAAAAAATCTTAAAAGGCAGTGAAGTCATTATTCTAAAAATAATGTTTTAATTGGTATTAACTCAATCTTTCAAAGGTCTTAAAAATCCTACGTAGGATTTTATGAATCATTTTTTTCCACACATTGCAATTCAAAATAATTGTAACGTACTTTTTAAAATAATTTACAGAATGTCGCTTGCAGTAAAGGCACATAGATCAGTATAGCAGAACCAACAACACTCATTTTTCCGGTTGCTTTTTTTTTGTTGATTTTTTGGCGTGGCTGGGTGTTTTGTGCAGGAAGTGGTTCGAGCTGAGCACGATGAGAATCAAGGTAGTGGAGTCCCACATGCAGAGTGAGACACACGAAACTGCCAAGTCAGCCAACAGGCATTTCCCAGCGCTGTTCTACCATGATCTCCACCATGCCTCCATCTCCAATACCATCACCTACACTGAAAGCAGAGCTACTGTGGTGTCTGAACCCAGTGACAAAACACCAATCATACAATCTGTGCAGTCTTCCCAAACTCCGAAATTGCCCCTGCGTTTTCGACAAGATGGCCCACGTTAGCAAGTTAGGATTAGCCCTGTATGTGTCTCAGACTGCCGCGTGTCACAAACCGCCGTAAAACCCCTCATTGAGCTGCATATTCTGAACGCGCCGTCCAAAGAATGCCCCTAAAACCCAAATAATATCTGCATATATGAAACAGTTCATCCGACTTTTTCACTGGACCAAAACAGCCATGTTTGCCCAACAGTTGGGCAGAATTGTCCCTAACGCTAAGTATTTGATGCTTTCCTTCTTCCGTTTTAATTAAAGTTGGACTACGACTTTTTAATGCCACCTGGAATTAAATTTAACATTCCTTAAGATGCAGGAACCTTAGTGAGCCGGTTAAAGATCTATTAAGTTCGTGCTGTTCGTCAGCATTGCGAGAAACTCTGAGACTAACCAAAGGCTTTCTGTGCCGTTGCAGTGGGCCCGCTCCGAGTCGAGTTCTCCAGTCCGGTGAGCCTCGACCTTGTGAGGAGTGAGAACCCGGCACTGCAGGAGGGAGGACGCTTCAAACCCAAAGACTGCATAGCTCTGCAGAAAGTGGCCATCATCATCCCCTTCCGAAACCGAGACGAGCACCTGAAGTTCTGGCTTTATTACCTTCACCCGATCCTACAGCGGCAGCAGCTCGACTACGGGGTCTACATCATCAACCAGGCAAGTCCTTCTCAACTCCATTAATGTGTGTAATTGTATAAAAAAATCCTTTCCGAACTTTTTCAAGACACAGGCACTGTGCATACTGTAGCATAGTATTTTTTTTAACCCTGTTGTCAGTTTACATGTTTATAACTGGTGGGGTTTTTTTCCATTCCGATGATGGATATAAAGGTTGCAGAACACGACAAGTGTGTGGTGTCAATGGAAATGTACTCGTTTGTTCAGTCGCCTGCAGTAAATTGCTTTATCCTGATGAAGGTTTAAAAAAAAAAAAAAAACAACACATTAGATCATTATATGACCAAAAGTGTGTGGACACCTGACCACGACACCCATATGTGCTTGTTGAATATGGCGTCAGGATGAAGTTAGTTCTCTGTGCTGTTGTAAGCTTTTGGAGGATTCTCTACTATCTTGCAGCGTGGCTGTGGGGAGCGCACTCAGCATTTCAGTTCATCCAAAAGGACACACGAGTTCTTCCAGCCCAGCCTTGGCGAGCCATGTCTTCATGGACCTTGCTTTGTGCACAGGGCCATTTTCATTGTTGATGCACGTTTGGGGCCCATCATGTGCCCTCAAACTTTGTGGCAGAAGTTCCAAGAAGGCTCCTATTTGAGGGTCACGGTCAGGCATCTACATACTTTTGGCCATATGTTCCAGTGGAGGCTGTCTGGTTGGCATTACTGCTTTAAAAAATTGTTTGTTTTCCTCTCAGAGAAATTCCGTTTGAGAGACAGAAGGTGTGTGAAACTTTGAAAAGCGCAGAGGACATACGTGTGCCTGAAACAGTGCTGTGATAGTGTAGTACACTGATAGAAGGTTAGTCACCCATAGGTCTGTTATTGACAAATGGGTACGGTAAATAACAACAAATGGCTTCAGTAAAGATATTTAGTGGTTCACTGCTGCTAAAACCAGTTTGAATATTTCTTCACTTTCACATGGCTCGAATATTTCTGATTTGTTTTATTTACTCAGAAAGTCATTGTTTAACTACTGCCATTGTCGGTCTTGTCATGCTTAGCTTTTTACAACAAGGGAGTGAATCTTCCCGAGACAGTTTAATCTCCGACTCCCCTGAAAATTCCTCCTGCACTCGCGCGCACACACCCAGAGAGAGAGAGAGCGAGAGAGAGAGAGAGACCGACATTTCAATCACATGTACAGGAACCCTACTCTCCCCCTACTTTTTATTCACTGGAAGTACATTGTGTACTCTGCCACGATGACTGATCGGCAGTCTCTGTGGTTTGCGTTTTTTCTCCCTCCCTCTTCTGGGTTTTTTTTTGTGCAACCACAGTGTTTTTAAGGTTTGAAGTGAAAGTACAATTTGGTACTAAGGGAACTCCTTCCATTTGAAAATGGATTATATTCGCCTTTGCGTTTTCCTTTCCCAACACTTTTTGTGTTTTGTGTCAGTCTCATCATCTGGTTTACATGCGAGTTCGTTTTCCCAAGAACCTTCGTGACCAAGTGAGGAAAGGGAACTCACACCTGAGCAAATGTTTGCTCTTGATTTCCTATGAACAGTTAATATGTACAGTTCCTTTTACAGCCTAAACGCTCTTGTAATTTTTATTACCCTCCTTTTCATAAGTGTCACACTGTGTCAGTCACTGCTTCCTTTTGTACTCTGGAATGCAAACAGTTTCTTAAACTTGTACGTGCGCTTGTGCGGGAGTGAGGTGTGGGTGAAAAGAAACCCGCCACTATGGAAAGAACAAACATTTAGTTTTAATATACTGTATGAAAAGTTTCAAAAAAGTCAGCTCCTGTTCTTCGCTGTCCGTTCAGCGCTGTTGTTCCGGGAGCGTTGTCACCGAAACTCGCTCCACACGTGCTACACAATGGATCAGAGCACGGTATAAATTGAGATGGTCTACAAACTGCCCTGCCCGGGTTTATGAGGCACAGAAAACGTTCATTCAGAACGAATACATTGTCCTTGTTTGCGTGTAAACATAGCCAGTGCGTCAGGAGCGTGAACCAGGCCATTATTGAGATGCTTTGTTGTTGTAAAGATGTTATTTCATCAAATTGTTACAAATTGTTGTTAAAGTGTAATTAGCCTAGCTTGCTGCAATTACGTGAAAACGCTTTATTGCAGCAAGTGGGCTCATTTAGTTACATTAGTCTACAAATTTGGCTGGTGTTCACTTACATCAGCCTTTCCTTACCCTTTATGCGGGGAAAAGAAACGCTAGCAAGGCAAGTGTGTTTATTTTTTTTTCTTCTTTGGGCTGAGAAGGCAAGTTTGTCTAGTTTTTGTCCTCTTCTGTGACCTTGACCGAAGAAACCAGTCACATTCATTAGCAGTGATCATGGGCGCAGTCTCTTCTATGACGACCCCGCCCGTCTACAAGTCAAGAAGGACGCACTCACCGAAAGGATGATGGTGCGAATCATATGCGATTAACTTCCTACTCACCAGCTGAACACCTTTTGGAGATTTGGGAGTGACGCATTAGAAGGCGCTTTTTCAACGCCATCTTCAAAACATCAGCTTAGGGGAAAATCTTTTGGAAGAGTGGTGTTCATCGCTCCAGCGACGTCCATGCTGTTAATGGTGGCCAAACACTTTACTAATAGCCTATAGATTTGTCACCTGTGTATTTGATGCTAAGAAAAAAAAAAGTGAAACCGTTTAGTCTAAAAATGATCCCTTTTCCAAGAAATAAATAAAAAGTGAAACGTTTTACAATTTGCATGGCAGTTCTCAAGGTAGAGTGGAGGCAAATCCAGAACAAATTCCAGTGGCGTTCTTTAAGCAAAAATCACGTCAAAGCACCGAGCTCGCGCTGACAAATGACGGCCTGCCGGAGACAGCAGATTTCACCAAGGAATTTAGGATGATCATAAACAGCTGAGTGATGCAACCAGTTTTTGCGGCGTAATTTTCCAGTGTCCATTTTACTTTTCTCTCAGGCAGCGAACGGTTCTCGCATCCAAGTGCACTTGGATCCTCTTTAACGTGTTTATTTGCTTTTTTTATTTTGATGACTGAAATTTCTGCTTGCTTGTAATATGTTTCTGTAGCTTCTGGTGAGACCCAAGCGGTTCTTTTCCGCAAAACCTTTCCCAAATAAGGGAAAAGCACGAGAGAGCGCAGCTTCTGCTTCATGCACTTTAATCTCCTCTGGCTGGTTTTCCAGGCAGATACTCAGCCAATTCTCCCACTTCCTGCATTACTCTAGGCCTTCATCTTTACCATAGGTCTGTTTTGGTGTATTAAAAAGGGTGTAGACGTTTAAGAACGTTATTCTTTCTTCTCTGAATGTTGTCATTACTTGCTGCTCTGCTCACTCTTCTCTCTAATTTTGTCTCTCACTCTCTTTGCCACCCCTCCTTTCCTCTCCACTTCGTCCTTATTCCCCCTTCCCGGTCCATCCCTCCCTGGCTACCTGCCATCCTCTTCCTGACCAAATTGCCGGTCTTTTGCATGATGGCTTGCAGCACCTGGCGCTAACAGCAGTGTGGTGAAACAGGTGAGAACGGTCTACTTGCTCTTTGTCTAGCCAGTCAGGGGTTGCTACCGAGGCTGGGTATCACTGCTGGTAATGTGTGTTTCTCTTTCTTTCTCTTTTCCCCCCTTTTTCTTATTTTTTTCTGCCATGTTCTTATTGTAAATGCGCAGTTATGAGGTTTGGTTAAAGCGTGGCGAGTCGTAAACAAGCGCCACCTAATGAATGGAGTCTTTCTTTATTTTTGATTTAATGTTTTGTCTTGCAAGTCTCTTAGGTTCAGATTAACAGGGTATCTCTGTACGTGTCCACACACACATTAAGAGTGATGTACCACTGTTCATTTGTGCAGTTATCCATTCATCCAGCAGCACAATTTATGCAGATACAAGTCAAGAGCTTAAGTTAACGTCCTCATTAAACATCCGAATGGGGAAAAAGTGACTTTGTGTCGTCAGTGACTTTGGTTGGTGCTGGACTAGCTGGTTTAAGTATTTCAGAAACTGTGGATTTCCTGGGATTTTCATGCACGGCAGCGTTTTACAGGGAAAACAAACACCCAGTGTGTTGTGGGTGGAAACTCCTCGTTGATGAGGGAAGTCCGAGGAGAACGGTCAGACAAGTGTGAGCTGACAGGAAGGCCATGGTAGTGCAAATAATCACTCGGAACAGGAAAGCATTTCAGTATGGACAACACGTCGATCCTTGAGGTAGATGAGCTACAGCAGCGGAAGATCACATCGACGTATATTACCGTCAGCCATGAATAGGAATGTGAGGATACGGTAGGCACAGGCTTACCCAAACTGGATGGTACAAGATTGGTCTGTGAAAATCCCACAAGATCACCAGCTTCTGAAATACTCAGACCAGCCTGACTGCAACAATCACAAATCACACATTTTCCCCCATTCTTATGTTTGATGGAATTCGCTGATAAAACGTCTTTAAAGGGGGAAAGAAATGTCCCTCCCTGCCGCTTGCTGTGAAGAACAAGCACAGCCCGGGGTCTTTGGAGGCGACAGATTTCAGATGTCTCCGTCTCAGAATGCTTTTTCTCTTTTCTTTACTCTCTTTGTTTACTGCTCGCCATAGAGAGCATTCCACAGAAAGCCCTTATAGGCTTCATCTTCGGCTATCTAAGAGTCGATCTTCTGCCGCTGTTGCGTTTTCAAACGGCAGGCTCATCCAGTCCTCCAGAGATAACGAGGAAAGGGAGAGGCCTGAAAGCACCTGAACGATTTGAATGAGAACTCGAGACGACCCGAGCTCTTGTCCTATTGCAGAGGGAGTCTCACATTCATTGCACTGATACCAAGGTGTTCGGGTCCAAATTTTCTTTATACGTTACCATAAACCCGGGACTTTTCGAAGAAGCCTGTTCAAGCAAAAGGCCTTGTTATAGCCTCTATAAGCCATAGTACAACATAGAATGTTGTATGTACCGGTGTGCAGAAATAAACTAAGAAATGAACATTTTGCTTTTGCTAGCCACGTATTTATATAGAAATATATTTAAAAAAAAAACAAAAAAAACCTTTTTGATATTGGTGAATAAAAACATCAGAATGTGACTTAAGTGATTGTTGAAGCTTCACAGTGACAGAGCACGGGCTACACAGTCGTTAGCATTTCCCATCCATATGAATACAGTTTGAACAGTAGTTTTGTCTCTGCAATACGAGTAACTTGATAACACATGACCTACTGTTTAAACTGTATCTTTTTAATAGACAGCATTGCGCACGTAGAGCCGTGTCAACAGTCGTTAAAATGAGAGCAGGGTGCCGTGAGTTGTGCACACAGACCGGTTTGCAAGCATGGAGCAGTGAAACGCATGCAGAGCAGCTGTCATTTTTTTGTGACGCGTGGTCTTCGTTAAAGACACTGAAACCAGAAAACTCAACACAAGAAGTTCATTTGCGTATACAGAGAGAAACAAAATGTTTCTTGACACCCCAGATTGATTAAAACTAAGCAACTAAATTGTTTCATTATCAACGAGTACCAGAAAACAGTCTGTGTTAAAAAACAAAACAAACACAATTAATAAAAATGCATTTTGCGGTCATCCTGCCCGAAGTACTACTTAGAAGTGCTACGTCTAGTCACCATGGAATTCCACACGACGCGATGCATAACCAAACTAATGTACACTCTACACAATCTAATCTACACAACAGTAGAGTAGAGTAATATCAATAAAAGCAGATTGTTTATCAGCCCCAGGACAAAGGAGAGCATGCACAATTAGATACTACTCATAGCGTGCGAGCCCTAAGGGCATTTTTACATTGAGGTTCGAGTGCTTTCAGAGAAAGAAACCTGATCCGCGAGCGAAACATCCACCCAGGTTTAGTGTAACACGCTGCCATTGTTTGGTCAGGCAACTCCAAGTTAGGCGGCCTCATCAGTGAGGGCATTTGCGATGTGATAAAAAGCCACTTTAGGCAAGACTTTTGGCTTTTATATGGAAACAATGCAGAATGGCCAGTAGTCAGATTTGTGTGCTCATTGCCTGGTGCGAACAGTGAAACCATGGCAGCTGGCGGTAAAGTAAAGAGAAGAACACCCAGCAGAAAGCAGCTGAGAGCGATTTGCATGCTTGAGGGAAAGGGAAAAAAAAAAAAAAAGGTCTGAATGCTGGAGAGATATTATTTTCTAGTCTTGATGCTGTTAATAATCTGAAACTAAATTCTGTTGCAAGTTATTCATACGCGAGCAAACGTCGAAGAAACGTCGGTAATTAGAAGTGTTTGAAATTCCCTGCCTCTATAATACATAGGATAAATGATGTCCAGCGTGCCAGCTTGCTAAAATTTACATCCCATTTAAAATCCAAACCAGTGGTTCCACTCAGATTTATTTATTTATTTTATTTTTTATTGTTCTTTTTACTGATTGATTCATGTATTCGGACTGTTGCCTTCATTATTACGACATGGTTAGTAATGTGCATACTTGTTCGAGCGTATGGAAAAATAAAAAATAAAAAGAGAGAATCCATTAAGACCAAAGTGTATACAGGCTTTGTGGAGCTGACCTAAATGGATTTTATGCTGTAATTCTTTTTTGAAAAGGATTATGACTGTTATTTAAATTAGAACATGAGCATTTTTCACATAATTGCATCCCTTTCATCAGCACATGAAATGCGTTGCATGGTGCACGTCTCATGTTTCTGCTCAGATGTGTGCACGAGTGTGTTTGTGTGCTGTACTTAAACACTGCTTTTCCCTGCTCTCGTCTGTCAGGATGGGGAAGAGACGTTTAACCGGGCCAAACTGCTCAATGTGGGCTACGTTGAGGCCCTGAAGGAGTACGACTATGAATGCTTCGTATTCAGCGACGTCGACCTCATCCCCATGGACGACCGGAACACGTACAAATGCTTCAGCCAGCCAAGACACCTGTCTGTCTCCATGGATAAATTCGGCTTCAGGTAACCCGTCGCTAGAGTTCAGAGAGATATTTGAAATGGCAGTTATACCGCAGTCCTACGGTTTTCCTTACTTCAACTTAAGCCCTGTTCAATGGCAGCATGTTGAGCATAGCAGTGCAAATGTACTTCAAAAACATGTATTTGAATTGTCCCAGTTCCATTATCATGTTTTTTGTAAAAAAAAATAATAAAATCATCATTATTATTTATTTTGGTGGAGGGTGCACACAGTTGTTTTAATCATGCCCTCAATTTTTTTTTAATTAACTAAACACAAGTGTCTATTGGTGAGCTGAGTTAAATTGTGTACTCAATTGTTAAAAATGATAGCGATTTTAATGCTGAGCAAAAATAATCAACCTTTAATCCAAAGTACTCTTCACTAAGTTACAAGAGCTAAATTGATAAAGAGAACAGTACGCTGGAAGACTCTTATTTTCTCCTTCGTGTTCTGCCTTTCTCTGGGATTTGCAGCACTTCCTCCTGAGGTTTAATTTGCATCAAGCCTCGGCAACACCTGTGTTTTTCCATTTTGTTCAGGCTTCATCACTGCCCTCTGTGCTCCAAGTAGATCTCTAGAGCCTCGTTTGCATTCAAGTGTTGGTGAAATTTCTTTTCCACAAAAGTAAAGCGGGTTAAAACCTGAGGTGTAGCTATATATTTTAATTTTATATATACATTTTGTGCATATATATATATATATATATATACACAGTGACAAAAAAAAGTCAAGCACCCAGATGAAGTGGTGGAATGAAATGAACCTGCCCGTGGTGAAAGGTCATGTGACTATCACAATGGTTACAATATCCGATCAGACAGACAACAGCGTTGGCAGTATGGCCACAGTGAGGTGTTGTACCCTTGGTGTGGTCGGTCTTGGGTGACCGGAACCTTCACGCCATGTGTGGGTGCCAAGCAATTGCACGATATGACCACCTGGCCTCATGCAAGCCCACAATGCGACCCCTATCAAACTCCGTCAAGTGCTGGTACTGCTGTCTAATGCGTCTACGAGTCATCCTCTTGTGTCTGGTGATTAGACATGCCAGCTCCTTGCAAATCTAATCATTTACATACCCATCGCTGGTCTGCACATGTACCGAATTACATCTAAATCGCACAATTCCTTCTGGGTGCTTAACTTTTCATGTCACTGAATATATATATAATATATATTTAATAGATATAAACACACCCTATATATAAATATATACCCTCTTTCTTGCCCGAGGTCAGTTTCTGCTCTGCCTATGTAGCTGTACTGACAGCATCCCCTTTCTTAGGTATACTTGTACACCTGCACTTGTATGAAATTGTTCAGTCAGCCAATCACGTGGCAACAACACAATGCATTAAATCATGCAAATACAGCAGAAGGGTTTCAGATGATGTCAACATTTGCCAAAAAATGGGAATCTCAGTGGGATGGTTGTTGGTTTCTGATAGACTGGTTTGACTCTCCTGAGATTTTCACCTGTTTACACAGTTTACACAGAGAGGTCAGACAAGAATGGCTTGAGCTGTCAGGAAGCCTACTGTAATGCAAATACCCACTCTTTACAGCCATGGTGTGAGCAGAATGAACAGCATGTCTAACCCTGCACCAGTCTGGTAAACCAAGAACAGGAATCGGAGATTACCAGTGGGCTCACCAAAAATGGGCAATTTAGGTCCAGGTTATGTTTTTCCAAACTTTAGCTGTAGTCGGACAGCTGTCTGTAGGAAGTCAGTTGTATTAAATGTAAAAGACAGAATGAAGATCGGATTATTGTTACAGAAACCTGCACACTGCTATGGCAAGCCTCTTGCCCTTCTAACACACATTAACATGCATCTGGATCTGTACCAGGTGTGTAAGTGTGTTTTATGGCGTCTTAATGGCATTCTCCCCTTCCAGTGAACAACCGTTGCTCGTACCAGGGTTTAAAGGCATCTGGTTGTAATTTTACAGCATTAGCTCACAACACAAAGTACAGAGAAAGCCAAAGTCTTCATTTGCTAACTGTAAACAGAGGCTGCAACAGTGCAGCTCGGTCTGATTTACTGTTGGGGAAATATCAGGCTTTCGATCTAACAAGGAAATGACTATCTTAAACCGGGAAGATCTATAAAAGACAATTCATTTATATCCATTTAAACTGTTTAAGTCTATACGCTTTTTCTTTATATTCTCCCACAAATTAGCGAAGTGTACGTTTAGAATTTTTTTCCGTCCTTTTTTTGTGTCTAAAAGACAAGCTGACGTAACCCGAGCCCTTCAAACTAGACGTTGTACCAGTGCTCTCATTCATCTTTGGGCCAAACGTTTGAAGCAGCATCTGCAATAGATTTGTTAGGATGACTCTCCACTCTCTCTGGGTGACCCCTCCTCCAAACACACACACACACACACACACAATGTCAGTGGACCATTTCCTGAGCATGACCAGACGTTTCCTATCTCATTTGCTTCTGGGGTGAAATGTAGTTTCCGCTCTCACATGCTGTTGCAGCTGTAATGGGGTTTTTCTTTCTTTTCTTTTTGTTTCATTTCCTTCTTCTAATGTCATGTATCTCTCCGAGATAGCCGACCACAAGCAGGTTGAAAAAATTCTGATAAGCTTTATGCAAGATATGATGGGAGACCTCTGCGACGGATTCCAGAGGGACATAGGAATATACATTTGTATTTTTATTTATTTGTTTGTTTGTTTGTTTGTTCAGGTAATAATAATTTCAGTGTCTGCGTATTGTAATGATGAACATCAGCTTACTTTAAAGCAGTGAATTCTTTAATTCATTGTTTTTCTGCTGTGCATTTTTCACACACCGAACCCAGAAACTTTCCTAACACACTTTCCTCTTGTCTCGCGTAGGCTTCCGTATAATCAGTACTTCGGTGGCGTGTCTTCCATGAGCAAGGAGCAGTATCTGAAGATCAACGGATTTCCAAATAACTACTGGGGCTGGGGAGGCGAGGATGATGATATCTTCAACAGGTCTGAGAAGTTCTGGTGTAGACACACACACACACACACACACTCGCACAAAACTATTTTGTTTAATAGTTTTTTTTTTGTTGCCGAGCATCAACAGAAGTCGGCTCCTATTATCACTTGCGTTATAAATAGTCGTTCCATCACCAGGCTGTCTCTCTCGCTTTTCTTTTTCTGCGAAAAAATATGCAGCTTGTCTTGTTCCTGAGAAGCTGCTGCAATTCCTCTTCCCTGAAGACTTTTCCATATCAACAGATATAAAACTTACAGCTCTACTTCCGACTGTTACACCAAGACGTCTTCCACAAATGTCACCTTTTACAAAAAGTTACACTGTATTGACGTTGAAGTTCTTTAATCCATTTATATGGATTATCCACCATACAAGTCCCTGTGTAACTTTGTTACTATAGTAATGACAACTGTTGCGCTTATGGAAACTTACTATAAAACACGCTCTTTCAACAGCTCTGCGATATAAACCGCGTATGTAACATAGACCCAGCAGTCCATTTCGGACGAGGCAGGCCGTAGCTGCGGCGTTTTCTTTTCACTTCTTGTTTTGTACGTTAAATGCGTAGTGAATTTACTGTTCATGTTGTTTTGTAAAGGGTACGCGATGATTGCAAACGCCTAATGAGCAGGCCTGGAGTTCATCTGAAAATCTTATCTCAGTTTTATATATACAAGACAAGATGAAGCAACGCAGACTTGAGCTGGAATAGTGGCTCTCATTGCGGACAAAATGCATTTTCGGTGGCATCCTGCTTTCAGAACCATCGAGTCTGGTCAGAATTCTTAGATAAGAAGATTAATGTACGCACAGAGGAGAACCAGACCCGAGCCATGGACTGTTCAAAACTTATTTATTAGTATTATTTATTTAGTCTTTAAAAGCCAAGGTTTCTGACGTGTTGTGTTCAGAATAGGATGATTATTTGTTTTGAAGCCACCTTTAGACTGACGGCTTATCAGTAGTGTTTTATATTCGCGACAGCTTCTAAAATGTGAGACCTGGATAATTGCACTTCGGTCATGAGCACGTCTGTGATATTTAATGCCCTAGGTGTAACCTAAAACTATGCATTCATGCATTACTGGTCTTTTAGAGTCTGAAAAACCTAACGGGTAAACGCTAACCTACTGACAGCAAGCTGTTATTCTAACCCTGTAATTGGGTCATGGAGATATACAGTCTTCTCAGCTCTGGTTGCATTAAATCATGCATTCTTTGTAGCATATAAGGCCTGATCAGTGACTCGATCAGGTTTTAATAAGCAGGTCGCCATATTTCTTTGCATTCACATTGCAGATGCACTCGTTTTTTCCCCCCTACAGCTGTTCTTTTAAGTTACTAATCAAACACGCACTCAGTGGAGCCTTCATTGTTTGTGTTTCTTACAGGCTGAGCTCAAAAGGGATGGTGATATCCAGGCCCAGCGGAGTAATAGGGAAATGCAGGATGATCCGTCACGAACGGGACAAACAGAACGACCCGAATCCCCAGAGGTGAAACCCATGGCTCTCATCAGTGTGCTTTTTGTTCCTGCTATACACGGCGTCTGCCTTCCCAAGTAAACATCTGAGTACAAAGGTCCCTTCTGGAGTCATTTTCATTGTTTACCCTGTAAAGAGGAGATCAGGACATTATTATGGACCTTGGAACACTTTTGAAGTTTGTGTCTCAGAAATGCTAGCCAGGTTGTCTTACTCGGATTGTAGGGCTACAAGAAAATCAGTCAAATTTGGCAATGATCAAACCAATTCAGAACCGTCTTTATCAGTAAGTTGGACTGATAAAGGAATACTACTTTCAAGCACTGACAGCTGCTTCTGTCTTAATAAAAATGAACACACCATCGCACAGCTACGCGCGAAGCATCACGTATTCGTGTACAAACGCTCACGCCTAGCAGGTAGCTCGTCAGCAACACCGTCAGGATTTACTACCGTCTAATCTGCACAGCTATGCCAAGAATGTAATTTTGCTACTTTTTTTTTTTTTTTTTTAAACATGAATATATATAAAAAAAATTGTTTTTGTTACGGTGTTTGCACTTTGTTTAGAAATCTGGAAAAAACAATCAAAACAATCTAGCACTTAGATAACACATGTACATTAATTAAGAGCTTACATCTCATTGTACAGCTAGGGGAAAAGTTCAGTACTCGGTATGTTGCACGACAGGTTCACGTGAACAATAGAACAACGCATGATTTGTCCTTAATCGGTAGTGAAAAGGCTGAAAGGCAGTGACATGGTATTAATAGCCGCCTGTTAAAACACACCCTTAATACACATGTACATCTACTTATGAACTGAATGGATTCTTTTCTTCTTTGCTCTCCATAGCTCAAGTAGTCTGAAGTAGATATCGACTAATATCTAGCCCTATAACTCATATTTGGATGTATATTTGCAGTAAGAATGAAAATCTCGATGCCAACGTGTAGACTAGCTCAAACCCGAACACAAAACTTAGTTAAAATGCCTTTAAGCATATGTTTAAGCAGTACTGCTTCATTGGTTAATAATTACTATAGCTGAATATCTACACGAGTACGGGCCTTAGATACAGTTCCATTGCATCCTAAAGCCTCTAGCAACACTATGCTGTACCTCTGTACAAGAAACAGTGTCAGACACCGCTTCAGGACATACATCAGTAATGGTACTAGAAAAAAAATAATAAATAAAGTTATAGCCTTTTTTTTTTTTTTTTTTTTTTTTTTTTTGCTAGTCACGCAGCAAAATTATGGCTCTACAGATAAACATTTTCTATTGCATTCGAGTTAGCTCTACAAGTCTGTCAACATTAGCTTATGTTATTTTGACCGTCACTCTGGACATATAACCAGTCAGATGCGAGTACAGCATTGCTAAAGACCACAAAGGTGTTGACTGACAAAAGCAGAGCCACAGCCACGCATTTTTAAGTTACTTTATTTAATCGGCAATCTGAAACTGATAATCGGTAATATAGTTAAGATCAGCTCAAATAATCAGTCAGGCTGATAATCGGTTGATCCCTAATCTGAAGGAAATAGGTACAGGAAAGTCTACAATATAGGTCATTAATGTATATACACTAACCCTCCTGTGAAAGGTTAAAGCTTCGGTGTCGATCAGCAGAACTAGGCAAGAACATGAAGCAGCATATCAGTTTGGAGCTTGTATCATTACACCCCTGCATGCCAGCTAGCTAGTTCAGACGCATATCCTTTTCTAACAAAGATCCTAATGTAGCATGTTGATAGCACCCTCTACAAAAAAGCCAGCAAGCCTTTGGGCAATTTGTCACCAGTGAGATGAGCGCTGCCCTTGCGTCTCACGTGAACTGGGATGTTATCGGAGTTCAGCTGTTAACTGTGAGGCAGTGTATCGTTCACATTGTGCTATCGGGAATGTTGAAGGACCGCTTTGGGCCATGCGATTCGTATTGTTGTGGGTCCTTGGTTCAGAAAAGATAATCTGTTATCCATGCAAACGTATTTATCCAACTAGTAGAACTCGTTCCACCATGAGCCAGATTGTTTTGATATGCTGTCCTGAGTTCTAACTACAGGATTAAGCATGCTAAATTCAGCCAAACGTTTGTGCACACCTGATCACCACACTCGTATGTGCTTTTTGAACATCTCATTCCAGGTTTTAGTCCCCCCTTTGTTGTTATAATAACCTCCAGTCTTTTGGGAAGGCTTTCCGACAGATTTTGGGGCATTAGTGAGGTCATGCGAAAACGTCCAAGTGGGGTTGAAGTCAGGGCTCCGTGCAGGCCGTTCGAGTGTTTCCGCTCCAGCCTCGGCAAACCACGTGTTCATGGAGCTCACTTTGTGCACATTGTCTTGCTGGAACTTTTTGGACTTTTTATTTCCAGTGAAGGGATATTGTAGAGCTATAGCATACGAAGACATTCTGTACAATTGTGGGCTTCCTGTCTGCAAGTTGTGTGCCAACGCTTATGTCATCGTAATGCCGTGGCAGCTTGTGCGCAATGATGTAAGCGTTCTGTTTTAGCATAACTGGCGATAACACGTGGGCTACTGTTTAAAGTCGTGACAGCATTGTTCTCAAAGACACCATGACTTCATACTTCACAGCAACTGTCCAAGTACTTGCCGATGTATAAAACTCACCAGTGGAGCTTTAAGTATGAAGGCGCCATCATGAAACGTTTCCTAAAAGAGAAAGCGCATTGTGGTCCAACCGTAAAGGTGACCGGGAGATAAGGCAGTACTGCACATATGGCAAGCTGGTCTAGGTGTTTACAGAAAGCCTGTAAGGACTGTTCTAACGATGTCATTTCCTGTCCCAGGTTTGACCGGATAGCACACACCAGAGAGACCATGCACGCAGATGGCATCAACTCCTTGTCCTATAAAGTGGTGAAAGTGGAGAAGAACCAGCTGTTTACCAAAATCACAGTGGACGTCGGCAAACCATGAAACTGACTCCTTTTACCACGATGAGGTTGTAAAGATTTTAAAACTGCCGATCTGGAAGACTGGATGCAGTAACCAAATGTGCCTTGACATTTTAAGTTGAATATACATTTGAATACTTTTTTTTTTTTTTTTTTTTTTTTTTAAATAATCTTTATCTTTTCGACGTGAATTCTATATTTGTAAAAAACATAAATACTTGGAAATTTACTTGCCATCTTTGCACAAGCGAAGGTGAAGTGAAAGAAAATGGGCGTGGGAATCAAGGTCAAAGTGGAGATTTGCTGGTGTGTGCGTGTGTGTTTATTTTTTTTTTCCTTCTGAAGAGCTCTCACTGAGCTACCAGAGCATCTCTTGAGCCACAGTCGATGCAACTTGCCAAGCGAGGCATTGTATAAGGAATGTAAGCTGCAGTGTTTGTGTGTGTGTCTGCGTGGGTCCTGTTTTCCAGCTTTGCTTTAAGATCACATCTCGAGACGTCGAAGATTTAGAGAGGAGTTTGTGCCGGACTTGCCATCATTCCAAGTCACGCGAAGAGTTTAAAGCCTTCTTAAACTCCTCATTCCACCTTTGTGGCCAGAAACCAAAAAGACGACTTGGGTTTTGTTGTTCTGAATGTATCCTCGGTGCTTTACCCTTTGACTGTAAAGAAATCTTACTCTGAGGTAGAGGTGGGTAATTTCGACAAAGAGAATTGTAATACCCTCATACTTCACCATGTATATTGAACATATAAAATGTCTACGAACTGTTTCATTTCAGGGTTTACAAAAAAAGCCATTTACGACAATAAATGAACGAGATAATAGCGGTCCAACAACACAGTGCAAGCATTATCCAAGGTGCCAACATGCACGGTTTATCTGTAGCATTCACGATCCTTGACACCTTACTATGGTGATATGGGATACACCTTAAAGCTATGATTTTCTTCTTTAGGCAACTCGCTGAAGGGGAAAGGACGTGAGATTGGGGGGAAAAAAGCACGCTCTTGTTTCTTGTAGTGGTTACTTTCACTTGTGCAACTTTGCATAGGTGAAGTTGAGCCATGAAGTTAAGCCTCGGTCTTGTGAGATAACAGAAGACAAGTGGGCAGGTATCTGGTGACAAAACAAAAAATCATTCAGCGCTGCTTATTATTAAATAGTGATCACACACCTTGGTTCTGGTTTATCGTTAATATCACACCTGCGAGGGGTTTTGTGTCTTTTTTTTTTTTTTTTTCCCCCGCTCCTTTTAAGGAAATTCTTATTATCTACAGTATGCTGGCACCTTTTCAACACCCCAAATTTACTTCATCTAACGAATGTTTAAATGTGCAGTGATATTCTTTGCGACAACGAACATCCACCTCTACTCTAAAGTCTAGTTTATCTCTGAAGATTAAAAAGCCTGCTATAATTTATTACACAGCTGAATGCAAGTTTGGATTGGGGAAAACCCTTCTCTGTAGCGTAGCTGGCCGTGTGTCTGCATTTTCTACATTTGTTTGTTGTTGTTTTTTGTTTCATGAGCCACGAGTGAGAAATAATTAATATATTATTATGCCTTTTGTTATTTTCGGTGATCTCTGCGACATAACTGGGTTCATGGAAACATATGTCTGCTTGCGGTTTGTACTTCATTAATGTGTCATAGCCTTTGTATTTTCCAGGGTTTAAAGTTCGCTACCTGATTCTGTTTCTGTACTTCTGTAAGGGGTTCATCTTGTGTAGTGAAACGTTCTGTGGACCAGTGTGCTGTGAGAAAGCATTTATGTGTTATGATGTGAGAGGAAAACAAAGCCATTAAAATCTTCAGCAAATCTCTTTCTGTTATGCGCTGGTTTGTCATCACTGAGCCTTCTGAACCCAGTCTCAACTGAGTACAAGACACTCCCTCTCCATCATTCCAGTACTCCCTCACGACATCAACGTTTTCTGTTGAAGGTTCTCATGTTTTCCTAGTCTTTCCTTTCTCCTGTCAAGCAAGCTTGCCATAATTAGTCAATTAGGCATCTACATTTCCTATCTATTTGGACAACGGCCTTTGATCGGAGAGCCAGCGCATAGTTTCAGGAGTTTTCTTTTTATTCGTTTTTACAAAAACTGCCTTGCTTTCTTCTCTTTTAAGTTGCGTTTGTATTTCGACGTTCAAACCTTCCTTGATTTCTGAACCTTTCGTTTTTCGTTTCATATGGCTGAACATGAATGCAATTGTGATCTTAAAGAATTAAATTTATTTCTGACTTGTATCCCTGGTTTGTCCTTCTTTATTTAGTCTCATCTTCGAGTATACAGAGTGCAAATGCTGCCTGCTTTCCAGGCTGTGTAGTGGATATAATTGTGTACAGGTGTTGAGTCACTTAGAAAGAAAAATCATCTGGGCAGTTATCTCAGGTCATTTAAAAATAAATAAATAAATAAATAAATAAAATCTCCTCTTAAAAATCCGTGTGATGTCTTTAGAGATTCGGGCGCTAATTTGTTGGTCGGACGGTGCTGTGTTTTATTTATTCCCATGACAGATGAGCGGTTGTGTGACTGACTGGTGTCAAATAGAGGAAAAACCTACATCATTTCGATCATAAGGAGAAAATGGTGATGTTTCGCTGTCTTCGCCTAAAAACAAAGGAGTAAGAGCTCACCATTTCTTTCTTTCTTTATTTGGATTAGTGTTGTAGATTGAAGCTGTTCTGGTGGAGCAGAGTGTACGTATGGCGAGGTGAGAGATTAGACACTACAGGACTAAAGCAATGTTGCATTGAGTTCCCACTACACTGCTATCAGCAGCTATTGAAGGTAATGTAAACCATTAACCAAGATGAAAATCTCAATGAAAGATGTAATGGAAATGAATATGTTATCCCAGTGTGTGTGTGTTAACTTTCTCTTGTACAAGTTGTTTTCATCCGTTGGCGCTGTTTTCCTCCTACCGACAAGGACGTGGTGCATATCTGTAGTCAAAACTTTAACACTATCTTACTGGAAACTAGAAACTGTCTGTGTAGCTGGAACAACCGGTCTGAACCAGGTTATGCCTGTGTAGAGATACAGAACCGTATAAGATATCAAGGGTTTATAAAAACGGCCCCTAACAGAGGGAGGGGGTTCTTCTTCTGTCCTTTTCTACCTTTTTCTCTCTATCCTTTGTTTTTATCTTTGTTTTGTTCTGGAATTTCCACAAAACAATTTTTTTTTTTTTAGATGCCATTGAACGTCACTTTAATTGCGGCAGTGGTTCAGGGTGTGTTTTTTTTCCCCTTTAAACCTTTAGCTACTCTATTTATTTATTTATTGAACATTGGTAACGTATAATCCAACCAGTGTTAAAATATTGTTCTTAACTGTCGACGTTCTCCTAAAGCAATTACAATAACTTGTACTCGTGTTTGGGTGCGGACTGCACTCGAAGACGTAATTACTTCCGACAATATCCATGGCTGAAGGCTTTTTTTTTTTTTTTAATGGTAGTCATTAATGCTAAGCAACTCCCTCTTTTGTGTCTGTACAGCTCACGTGCAGTAATAGATTTTGTATTTTTGTGACCGATTCGCTCCCTTACTGTCCTTTGTTAGTAACTGAACTGATACCAAAGCACACTGCGGTTATGTGAGCTACGTCAGGATTTTTATTATATTACAAATATAATAAGTACAGTGCTGAATCCAAAACGGCGATCCGATGCACTACAAGGAGTAGGACGTTCCTAGCCCAGGTAAAAGGTGGCCTTGGGACAAATTGACCAGGTTTTTTGTCTTCCCTTTGTTATAAAGCAGTGACACTGAAGACACCTTTCATAAATGTTAAACATCTTACAGAAAACTTTCAACAATTACTTCATTGTTTTTTTCTACTGTATGTATACGACTAGTCGTCTTTAATGTCCACTATAGTACGGTGTCATGTGAGTCTGCAGCCTTCAGGTCTTTACCCCTCGGTTGGTGCAGCCATGCTGAGCTCCAGCTGTGTTTGGCAGCACCGCGTCCTGAGAACAAGCCAGACTCGTAAACACTAACGGGAAGCCCATTTGCTTCGGAACATCTGTTTGTGTTTTTGCAGGAGCTCCGAGAATGTTCGAGGACGGCCTTGTTTTTTTTTATTTTTTTTTTTCATTTATTTATTTATTTTAATAAAACGCATTCTGTTGTTTATCTCGACCGGATTTTATACCGTGTTCGTGTTTTGCGTCGTCAATGAGTTCATGTAATAAAACACCGTTAAACATAAAAGTAGTGGGGAGTTGAAGGGAAAGAGCGAGAGCCTGGATTGGCAAGCCGATGGAAATGAAAACTGTGTGAGAAGTAGAGAGCAGGATTCCAGACAGAGTAAGGGAGTATGACGTCATCTCTCCAGGACAAACAGGAGTGAAATCCGCACTCGCTCACAATGTCTATTGTTCGAGAGCATCTCTGTAATAGAAACATTCATCGCATCATCCTTGTCCAGGTTCTCTGGAACGCTAGGTGTGAAGTGGGTGTACGCTCCGGACGGAATGGCCGTCCATCGCAGGCTATTATGCACACACACACACACACACACACACACACACGTTCACACCTAAGGGCAAATATAGAATGGAAACAGACCTAATGAAGGTAGTGTCATGAATCTACACGAAAGAACCCAGACTTCTAACAATTTGCCAAAAATAAATAAATAATTTGTGATTGCATAAATCCCTACACACCCAATTTCCTTTTTATAGCACTTTTCACAGCAGTCATTGTCACACCCATGACTGTGAAATCCCTGAATTGGTTCTGGTGCAACCTGTCGACATCGGAAACCACATTAGATGACTCGAGTTGCAATTAAAATGCTACATGAGCCAATGTAAATACACCTGTTGCTGGAAGGTTTTTAGGCTCACAGGCACTAATACGATCACCGAGGAGTGGGAAATGATCATAACCTATAAAGGGGAGATCGAAATCTGGGACCCTTCCAGTCGGATTTATTCTGCTAATGATATTTACACTTCTTCCATGTCTAACTGATGCTGATAAGGAAATGACACTCCAGGCTGTTTACACGATCCCGACTCGCTCCGTTCCCAGGCTGTCATGTTTGCATCCCGCACCCTGGAAGGGCTGTCATCCTGATTGCCAGTCTGTAATTAGACACATTTTTAATCAGTTTGTAATTTGCCAGACATTTCGGAGTAGATTTCTAGGTGCTCTTTTTCGTGATTACATTGTTGTGGTTAGTTTTGATCAATGTCTTGGTTAATCCATGTGACCATGCTTGGGAATACAACTGTGTTTCATGGTATTTTGTCGCATCCTTCAGTTCTGATCCGCTGCTGCTGTCTAAAAGTGTGAAGCAGCAACGACAACGATCATGCTGACTCCTGTTACTGGACCTGTCACTTAAGTCTAACGTGTCATTATTATTTTGTTTATGACTTTGTTTTCCTTATGCTTGGTAATCAAATAGATTAATAATACCCATCTTCATTTGGGGATATGTAGATGGGTATCAGGCCCAGGGTGTACCCCGCCTCTCGCCCGAAGATGCTGGGATTGGCTCCAGCTTCCCCGCGCCCCAGATGGATAAAGC
>JAQQZX010000008.1:17235496-17248829 GCA_030068355.1 Notoglanidium maculatum | reverse complement strand
CAGCTTCGGAAACAGCACAGATCCAGGCATCTCAGAGGTGTGTCTTATGCTGTGGGTAATTTTGGGTGTGCGCGCATGTGTGTGTGTGTTTGGGCTATGCCATCGCTCCACCTCTTGCTGCTAGAGATGGGATAAAGATTGACTGGTGCTCGGCCTTAAAAACTACACCCACACTCGTGATTAAAAAAAGTAATCAGGGGACACAAATGAAAAGAAAAATAGTGAGAGAAAGATGCAGAAACTATATATATATATATATATATCTCAGTGAAGGGAATGATAACATTATTATCAGTGTTATCAGTGTGTGTTACATTGGGAGGAAAGGCAGTGTTAAGCGATGAGAAAAGGAAAAATGTGGCGTTATTAACAGCTACAGAACTGAAATCGCAGGGTTCTCTGAGCACACATCGTGAAGGGATGAAGGGAAGTCATTTAAAAAAAAAAAAAAAAAAAAAAGACAGATATAGACTTGGCGCACGTGATATAAAGGCGGCTAAACATTTCAACGGAGGAAATAAGACTCAGAGAGTGTGTGTAAGTGTGTGTGTAAAGGGTAGAGCGTCTTTTTCTCATCAGCACAGTTTGCGCTAGGTCACGTGTTCGTTTTGCTGCTTTGTTTGTTTTCCCGCAATGGTCTTTAGCCCCGCCCCCTTTGAGGCACCACAGGCTGTGACTGGCCAGTGGGAGGTGGGAGGAGTTTGAGTCGTGGCGGGATGGTAGGGTGGCGTCCTGCCGGACTGGGTCCATGTTGTTGTCAAAACCAGGCTCGGTTCTATTTGGACAGCTGTTGTTGGACGTGGAGGAGGAACTCGTAGTAGGAGAACGCAGATTCGGAGCGGTCCTCGACCAGATGCTGGAAGAAATTGCTCTTTGCCGAAGGGTCGTCTCTGAACGGGGAGAAAAAGAGAAGAGGGGGAGAGAGTTAGACATGCTGAAACTCATGTACCTCACTAGTAGTGTGTTCACTGTGGAAAACAGTGATGCACTATAACCACAGATGAATTAAGTGCACGGATCATCACATTTTTTTCCTTTCAGTGGTTGCAGCCTGATTTCTATAATGGAAGGGGCGGAGTCAGCAGTCAAGTGCGGTTTTCAGAGTGCCCAGTCCATTAAATATGAACACTGCCACACCAGAAATGTAAATTTCCAGCTGTGGGCTCCTAGCTTATGCAACAGAAAAGCCCCTATTGTCAGGAGCTTGTGAGTTTGAATCCCAGCAATGCCACGGTCATCCGTGGCCGGGCGTTCACGAGGGCAAAACCGACTGTGCTCTCTGGATAGGAAGGATTTCGTCCCTGTAAATCAGAGAGACGCTAGCCAATTCTCCGTGGGCTTTGTGTAGCACTTTCTCGGAGTGTGTTACATTGCCCTGCGACAGAGCGGGAGCAGTTTGAAATTTGAAAAGATGCAGATGGCTGGCTTGATAGAGAACTGGTAGAGTTTGGGGATGTTAGGGATGCGACTGATATCCGTCCATGATTATCTACTTTTATACACAGGCAAATGTCTTCAAAAGACCACTTACCTTCCTACAGAGAGTGAAGCACTTTAATGCTACTGGCGCTATAATCAGAACAACACAAAAGGAAAAACGAGCAAGCGGCGTACTTAAGCACGTAGAAGGCGGCGCAAAATCCTCTGGATTCCTGAAGCCAGGACACAAAGGCTCGGGTTCTCTCAGAAGCCGCCGTCTCCAACTCGGGGATTTCGGCCTGTCACCAAACACACACATGAACACACACAAAACTTTTTCATTTTAAGCTTTTTTAAACTGCCTATTTATTAGACCGACATGACCGTGTTTATCCTTGTAGGCCAGCACTGACTTGCAGATTTATAAAATACAATTATATAAGATTTAGATCTATTTAAATGTATATAAATAATAAATGTATATAGATTTAGATACATTTAAATAGATTTATAAAAAAACCAAAAAAAACCCCAAAATGCAACACTTTTTTTCTCATTTCCTATAACCTGCAACACAATAGCTACAATCTATCTATTGTTCTACATATTCACATGTAGAACAATATCTGTAGGTCAAGTGTCTCACAAACATACAGATTGTTCCCCCCGTATAATATCACACATACACACTCACCATGCTGGCTGGTATGGATGTGTAGTCAGGGCAACCCAGGACGTCTCGTATGAACACCTCGTTACAACTCCTCCCCAACCACAGGTACATCACCTACAGGACAAAGGTCTAAAAGTCAGCATCAGGCATTAAATAGTTGGCAGATGTTCCAGTTTGTGGAGAACAGCGTGTAGTAAGGTGGAATAGTGTGGCGGTTTAATGAGTTGTGCAGAATACTTTAGAGGTGTATGGAGTTGTCAAGTGTCGTAGAATAATGTGAAGGTACATAGAATTGTTGTAAGTGTAGAGTTATACAGAATAGTGTGGAAGTGGATGGAGTTTTAGAGGATGCTGTGGATGTGTATGGATTCACGTAGAATTATGTAGATTAGTGTGGGGCGTGTATAGAGTTGTGCAGTAATGCCGAAGAATGTGGATGTGTGTAGAGTTGTGTACAATACTGTAGAGGTGCATGGAGCTGTGTGGCAATGTGTGGAGTTGTACAGAGTGGTGTAAAATAGTGTGGAGTTATGTAGAATAGTCCACAGAGTTGCACTAACGCTGCCACAGTCCAGGAGGAAGGCTCCCTCTCGGGTGAGTTTCTCGGCTGAGAGCTGCAGCAGTGGAGGCTGAGGGATCACCCGCTCGTTCAGCTGCAGCGCCCCCTACAGCACACAATTAAACGCAGGGATAAAACCTTCAGAGCAGAAGCTAAATACTTGACAATGGCACCTTTTCATACCACCAATGTATTTACTTATAATCACATCATGAAAACCATTTAACATCCTCACTTGACCAAGTGTCACGCTTCCTTGGGTCAAATGGCAATGTTACCTCTTAAGGTTATCAAAAGTTATGTTTGTTTAATGCTTTAATGTTAAAACGAGTCAGCAAATTCACAAACATTTATACTAGCCTTAGGGAAAATACGGTATTGTGTAATATAAGCATGAATTAAACTCGCCTGTCAAGTTAATAAAGTGTTCATTAGCAAGATAATTAATGCTGGTTAATTATTGTAGTAATGTCTTTAAATCAAGTTTGTGACCCCCAGTTTTCACCAGGAAACGTGTCACTTGGTACAGTCTGCATGTGCATCTAGTGCGCGTTACCTGTTCGTTCAGGTTATCAATGCGGTACAGATCAGGGTGGATCATTCGCATGATCTGCTTTAGCGGTTGACACTTAAACTCGCACATCGCGAACACCCGCTCGTCCAGCCGTGTGCTTGTCCCCGTCCGCAACGCTTTCTGCATGGAACAAAATTATACATGTATACATAATAACGCATGGGATTAGTGATGGTAAACCTGTTATTCGCCTTGAAGCCACTACTTTCAGAGATACTGTACATCACCTATTCAGATTGAAGAAATCAACATGGCTGTGGTATAAACTAATGTTAATATGTAATGTTGTACTCATGTACAGCTGACATATAGCTTTGACGATGTGCACAAATTTATTAAAACATGTAATCTATATTAAGAGTTCCTGGAATTTATGTTTAAAAAAAAAAAAATCCCCTACATTTCCATCTGAAGAGAGCCCTAAAACCTCCCTGTCATTATTGCAAATAGATGAGCTTCAGGATTAGTGCTTGTAAGAAGCAGTGCAAAGGTTGTATACAACGCTTAAGTATTGAAATCGAGTATAATGTGTGTGTGTGTCCAAGTGTTGCACCTGTTTGAGCAGAGCAAGTGTATACAGAGGGAAGAGGCGTAGGCAGGATGGGGCAATGACACCAGTTTGCTGCACTTTGGAGACATTGGAGCGATATGACTCTAGGGAGTCCACTACTGCATTCACCAGGGCGTCCCGGGCATCCGAAACACTGCAGGACAGAGAGCGGTCTATAGCTGCGGAGACAGACAGACATCATGGGGATCAGTGAGACATCTGTGAATTGTTCCCTCTTTAATTTGTCAAAGAAAATATGGCAGGGCTAAACCTGCAGAGTGTGTGTGTGTGTGTGTGTGTGTGTGTGTACCCATATTGGCGAGCAGGCAGGTGATGGCTTCAACATCGGCTCCTGCAAACACATCGCTGAGCTGGTTCACCACAGGCAGACACAGGGTGTGAACTCTGATTCGTCGTTTGCCTGTCAATCACACACACCAACCAATCAGAACGTGATGTGGAAAAATGAACAAAATGTTCCCAAGTTTAAGTATATTTTAGCTACCGCAGCTCCATAGACTTATCCAACACCAATCTAATGTAATACTGTAATAACGTGAAGTCGTACTAATGAATTTACTAATAATGTAACGCTAACTATCTACTCCAGCGCTAATCCAGCTATTTCTAGTGTTATTTCTTACTTGATGGCACTATTAGGTAGGTAGCTAGCACGAGCTAGCCAGCAAATTTTTTTAATGATTAAAAATCCATCTTGGTGCACTCTGGCACAGCACGACAGCCACGTGATGTCATGTGACCTCTGTGTAATACCCAAGTGGATGATTTCAGAACAGAGCGGTATGTATGATGTCACAGTGGACTCACTCAGCAGAGCTAAATTCTGAAACTAGTTTGCTTGGTCTATTTCTGAATTACTTTATATCCCTTTTCTGTGCCCATCTCTCTCTCTCGGTCCCTCTCACTTTTTTCCCCCCTCTTTCTGTCCACCTTTCTTCTTATGTTGAAACTGTACCTTTACTGGACGTGTAGAGAAGAGCAGCCTGGAAGCACGCTAGTGATGTATCGGCCAAGTTCTCATCTATAGACACTTGGACGGCGAAGCCTGAGTCCGGGTTCACGTTAGCCAGAGACAGCAGATCAGTGGAGCGCACAAAGAAGTTGCCGTGGAACGTGTGGATGGACATTCCTGTCGGCCAGTCAGAAAAGTAAGAAATACAAAGACAAAAGCAGTGCTGTTTGAGAGATCATTCTTACTGGCTGTAGACATTCTGATAGGAATTTTAGGGACTCTACAGTCAGTTTGACATTTAGCCATACTCAATATGGCTGAATAATCAACCTTTGCCTTTTTTAACTACTTAGAATTAATCATAACTATTCTTTGCAGTGGTCGAATGACAAAAAAAATCAAAATAAAGTGTTACTGCATTTTATAAGTGTGCTGTTAAATTCTCAATTCTGATGGGTCAGAGGTGTCGATTCATTTTGTATACCAGCTACTCCTATAGCAGTTCTCTCATAAACAAGTTATCTTTTTTTTTTTTTAAGTGTGGAATTGCTGGTATGGTGAAGTTTTCTGTGAAGAGACATTTATCTATCATTTATGGAAGGAGTCTCCAGTCAGGGGCTTAGCTGTGATTACGTTTCCTGACTTGAGAAGGATTTTGTGCAAAGACGAGCTGTATTTTTGGTCTGATTAACGTCAAGACAGAGAACATGAGAAAAGCAACGGTGGCGAAGGAATGTCTGGGTATAGTCGCTATAACAAGTGATAAAAGGAACTTTTATCCTGTGAATATTCCACAACTTAACTGTATTATGTAACTGCAGGGCACGCAACACTGGTTTGGCAGTATACAGAACAGGATATGTAGAGAACAGAAGTGTTGCCATCCTATTTTCCACATTTAAATGTCTGTATTTTTCATGAGAAAAAAATATAAGGAAGTTTTGGGTCATGAAAAAATTCCACAAATCCAGGGTTGGGCGAACGAGTTTCACATAACGGCAGTCATTCTGTTCTAGTGACGTAATCCTGACAGGTTGAACCGCGTCTTATCCAAGTGATTGGATGTAACCAGTTAGACCTGCTCTCATCTATCTCACGACATAGGAGTATACCTTTGGTGCATCTGATCCTCATTACAGCCTCGAATCCAATCTTTCTGGTGAGGTAGCGCTGCACGTCCTTCTGCAGCTTTGCCCTCAGAGCCGGGGTGTGGACGTGGTGGAACGCTGGGTAGTAGAAAATGCTGCCAGCTGAAAACTTCGACATGCAGGCTTTGGGTGGGGGAGAGAGAGAGAAAGCATTATTAATGCAGAGGTTTATAGTCACACATCAGCATATTCACATCACATATACATATGTACATACATACATACCTAACGAAGCCAGATCGGCATACTGAGAGCTCAAAAGGAACAGGTCGACCCCGATCTGCTGCCCCGAACAGTCCAGAGCCAGCTTCTTGTAGAAATCTGTAGCAGGACCTAGGTGCTGCACACCCTACACGCGTCACACACAGGTCATTATTTTCATATGCGCATCATACACATGGATAGGAAAAGCAACAGGACGCAATTAAAAATGTAAAATGCAACTACAAACTTGCTTTAAATGAAAGTCAGCTAGACAACTTTCAGTCAACTTCCTGTCAGAGCTGCTATTATAGATAAATCAACACCTTCTGACTTTTACATTTTAAAAGTGCTGTGGTAGAAATATAGTGCATCACACGCAGATGTGGAAGTATATTACTAACTTGTAACACCCCTTGGTTCCTCAAGTTCTTTATATGTACCTTTGTGCTGGATCTCTGGTTGGGGTCCTCACGCGACTGCAGCATTCCCACGCCGATGGTGGGTAACTGCGTCTGGAACACAGACACGCGGCCACCGGTGGGCGTCATCAGTTTATATGCCGCTTGCAGTGCTGGCCCCAGGGCACTGTGGGTCTCCCGCGTGTGTGTGAACATCTTGGGCAGCGCGTTCAACAAGTCCTTCACCAGCTACACACACACACACACACACACGTTAGAGCGTGAAAGAACTATACGCAGCATAACGATATAAAATTCCTAAACAGAGCAAGAACACGCAGAACACAAACTAACAAGCCACATGAAACAAACAGGTGGATGTCTCGCGAATACAAACGCGCGCACACACACACACACACACACACACACACACACACACACACACACAGCGAAAAAAGAAACCTGTACCTCTTGTCTCTCTTTCAGATTCACCAGCAGATTGTCAGGAGTTGGAGTGAACACATCTGTAGACATTGTTTTCGGGGGAGAAAAAAAAAAAAAATCGTTATTCATTTTTAAAACAAAATGTAACATATAAACTGCTCTAATCACAGGAAATGTAATACTTTAATATTAAAATTACAAACTAATGCTTCTTATGATTTATAACTTGTAATGTGATGCAGGACGTAGCATAAATACCCAAGCACAAAAAAAAAACCACCCATGCTACTTGATGTTACGGTTCATGATTCAATTTACAATACTCGATGGTTGATCACTCTTATAATTCCCTCGATGAGACATCATGATATAATGCACTGTTCGACCCGAATAGCCCTTAAGAGTTATTGATAGATGTTAGCCTCTCATCGAATACGAGGACCAAGTCGTCACTTAGCTCTGAGCGTAAAAGAAAGAGACAAATGTTTACCATCAATATCGGACACAACCAGCATCTGCGGCTGCGAGAGGCCCTCCTGCAAGTTGTAGAAGTGAATCGTGCTGTCAAACGTCAAGAATCCGATGCGCGTGCGAGAATCGCCAGGCAACCTGAGAGAGAAGCAGAGAAAGAATATGTACATTTACAATCAAATTGAGCATGTTCCCTTCATCCACACTGCAACATTTACAGTTATGAGAAACGTTCAGGGCTATTTTCTGTATTTCCATTCCATGATGGTAATGTTAATGAAGCAGCTCACTTCTCCAGATTGTCCAGCAGTGACTGACACAGCACGCTCAGGTAGCCCGTCTCCACGGCATTATGGGATACGTCCAACACAAACAGATACACGGCGGGTTGAGGAGGTCGCAACTGGAGAGGGGGAGAGAGAGCAATCATGCAAATGTCAGGGAGTTTGTCAAAAATAAGTATGCAGTAACATCTGTAACTTCTGATACAGAGAAAGATGCCAATATACATCCTGAGTCTCGACACCGGAAAGCATAGGACACACACACACACACACACACACACACACACACACACACACACACACCATGTAGTCTGAAGAGGCGATGAACTCGACAGTGGCGTTCTGCACTTCTGGCCTCTTGTGTGGTTCGCCGTAGGAACGCGTGACTGGATTATACATGAACTCATCAGGAACTGAGAGCAGAAAGAACAAATAAGCACGCCACATCTACATGCACTGTCGGTTATGCTCGTGACATCTACAGTAATGACTACAAGCCTCTGGCCTTCAAGGCAGAACATAAACTTCAGTAAAGATAAGCGTCTACTGAAACAAGGCCACTCCTCCTCACGGCCGTTTATTCTTACCGTCGTTCACACGGTAGCAGAGGTTGCACTTCCACCGGCGCTGGTCTAGAAACGACACAAACGGGTTGATGTACGTTCGACACGAACGACAGCGGACAATAGTGTTGGAGGTGATGACCGGCAGCTGCTGCAGCGAGAAAAAGAGTGAGGGGAGTTGAGGGACAAGAAAGAAAAAAAAACCAAGAAATTAGTGAATTTCTCATTTTTAGCATACCATATTATTAAGACGGTATTGTTCTGAAGTACTAAACCAAGAGTGTCCAATCTTATTTGCAACGGGCCAGTGTGGGTGCGGGTTTTCAGTCCAATCGTGCAGGAGGCACACTTGATTCCATGTGTTTATCAGTTGAGCTTGGCTTTCAATAGATTCACGTGTGGCTTCTGCATAGATCGGACACCTCTGTACTAAACCGATAACACCTTTTAAAAGTCAAGCTTCAAGATGCTGAACAGTTTAACAGTGTGCGTTATGGCTGGATGATTGAACGATGTAATCGGATAACAGCGCTAACTATCACTTTCAGCAACACTTATGTTACAGGTGATGGCATCGCTCATTTTGGAGATGAGAAACGAATAGTAAATTAAAGAGGTGGAATTTAAACTGCTTGTTAAAAGGCTAATATTAACCCAGAGCGATATCTACATTTTACTTATAATTTACACAATATTAGTAGTGTTCCAAAACTATTTTGAATTATTAGTGTAGTGACTGATTACATACAAGAAAGAAAAGAAAATCAAAACAAGATTTAGGTTACACGTTCATAAGGCAGTTAGTTATGCCACCCGAACCCACACCCACCTGCCCCGCTCAAAGCCACAGCTGCCTGCCCCGCTCAAAGCCACACACCCAACTGTCCCGCTTAAAGCCATGCCTGGCTACCCCACTCACTAGTTATACCTCCTGCCCCAATCGTGCGCCACTCAAATCCATGCCCTTTGCCTCACTCAAACCCGTGCCACTTGCCCCACCCAATTCCATGCCCCCTACCCCATTCAAATGTGCTAACCAACCCAGAAACTACCGAAAGACCACTCTAAAAAAAGAAATGGAAGCCGGTTTATCGTACCGTCAGATCTCTGAAAGGGTGCAGCAGGAGTCCAAGTGGCAGACGAGCCTTATTCAGCATGGCCTGAGTTTGAGGAATGCTGGTCAGAGTGCAGCGAAATGTACTGAGAAATTCAGAGACGGGGAAAAAAAAGAAAAAAAAAAAAAAAAGAAAGAGAGAGAGAAATGTCAGCCTGAGTTTAATGATAAGTTTAACTCCATGGTCAGGAACCTTTTTTTTTTTTTTTTTATCTGGCCGAGTTAGTGTAAATAATGTGAGGCTTGTCTGAAAGAGCCAAAGCGAAGTTCACAGTACAATAATAATACATCCTGAAAGTATGTATTATGTTTCTACAATAGAACACGCCATGCTGTAAATGCCAACTCTTAGTCCATTTATGCTGGAATGAAGGTCATCTTTTTCTTGTACACATTTATGCTAGATTACACACTCCGAGATTATAGTATTTGAGCTGCTTTAGTAATATGATCCAAGACCATTTTCCGATAGGAAGTATGGATTACATAGAGAATGCTTCATTCATTCCCACACACCCAGTGGTTTCAGTGGTTATTCTGTTTTGATATTATATTATAGTGTAGTACATGATACATGATATTGGTAGGCCCATTTGTCTAATTATCTTATTATACTGCACTTTAATTTTGGAATCACCAAATGAAGAGTGTGTGTGTATAGGCTTACTCTGGGCTGCAGTTGACCTTGCGCAGGTCGCTGCTGAGCTTAGGTTCAAGTGGAAGAAGGTGTGTTGGAGGGAGCATGTTTCTCTCCTGCAGCAGGTTAATAGGGCGCAGGGTTTCCACCTCCAGCTCCGGAACGCCACTCAGCCCCCCCAGTGCTGTAGAGAGCTGGTTCAGACTGGGGAATGGCTGCATGAACACACATACTATAAAGCTCACATTCTACATACACATGAATGTAGCAACTGTAGTCATGCCCAACGCTACGGCTGCCTGAAATTACCTGTGAATATGGCTGATATCCAGGTTGATTATATGCTCCCTGCGAAGGGATAGGCTCTGGTCGGGGGGCAGGGCTTTGTTGGTAACCAGGCTGCATGGTTGGATAGTTGTAGCCAAAGGGCGGGGCTTGTTTGGCAGGTTCACTAGGAGGAGCAGGAGGAGGAACAGCAGGTGGGCCTAGGAGATCAGGTAGACGGAGATTTTTAAAAATGAACAGGAGGGTAGTAAGACATTTCCCAGACTACAATATGGTATAGCACATATATACTATATAACATTTTTTTCCATTTTCCGCCAACATGACCTCCCCAGGACGCCTCCCACAGAGTTCCTCAAGATACCTCCCTACAACTTCTCCAAGATGCCTCCCGCCAAGTTCCTTGAGATTCTTTTCCACAAACTTCCAAAAAAAAAAAAAAAAAAAAGACCTGTGCCTTGCTTAATGTCACACAACACCTTCTGCTGAATTCTTTAATGTGCCTGAATGCACATGCAGACTTCCCCGGGACAGAGCCCGCCCAGTTCCATGAAGACTTCTCAAGCCAACTTTCCTAAGAGGTTGCCCACCCACTTCCCCAAGACACTTCCTGAGGACTTCCCCAAGATGCGTCCCACTGAAAGCATCCTGACTGCCCCAAGATGGCACCTACTGACCCCCAAGACACTTCCTGCCAAATTTCTCAAGACGCCTCCCGCTGACTTCCACAAAATGGCATGACTTTGTGCCGATTGCCCTGCCAACAATCCACTGGGTACAAAGCTGTACAAGAGTTACAAGAGACAAGGTGTACCAGGGTAATTTCCTCCTTCCAGGGACTCATAGCAGTTGGGGACAGGAGATGCACTCCCTGTGGTGGTGGAGGAGCTGTCTGCACCTACGAGAGAACACACACACAATGGGAGAAGTGAGAGACTACGTTGTCAAGCAATCAACACATTGTCTAATTTTTTTCTCAAATCTACCCCCGCATTATTCACGCACACTGAGGAATCTAAACATGTACTTGCTGTGGTACTAGATACAAATTTCAGACAGGGAGCGAATAATAGCCATTGTATCTGCCCATGTTACACTCAACCAATCACAGCGTCATACTTGCTAAGTTCAGGCTCAGTGTGCGAGGCTAATGAGAGGGGGAGTGGAGGATCTGAGGGTTAAACTGCAGTTCAGCCATGTTGAAACTGTCTACTTTATGGATTATTCGCTTTACTTCCTTACAATGCCATTTAAGTGCTTGTTCATAGTTGTGCAGTAGGATTTAGCCATCACTTCATCTCTACGCAAAAAGAGCCATTCTTTTCCATGTTGAATTTCTCATTAACATGACCTTGAAGCCTCTTAAATTTAGTGCCTATTAAACAGCATTATAACTGCGCTGCCAACATCCCACTAGGACGCCAGGGCAGAAATGCAGCCGACTATTAACTTCTCATTGGAATAATGAAAATACTGCGCCGACCAACAAATTAGCACCAGAACGCATCCCAGATTCAATTCACTTAACGTGTTAAATCCTGACGATGGCACATTTTATGAAACAAGTCACGACAATTTGAATTTGGAAAGAAATCAATCATTCAAAGCATTTTTCAGAAAAATAGCTAAATGCATACATGTAAAATGTTTTAAACAAATCAAACTCACAGTTTGACCCAGTCAGCTTTGTAGTGGAGCTATCATTACTCACAACATGCCCACTAAATCCCAGCAATGGTTCAACCCATTTCTCGGTCACACACACACACACACACACCCCCCGCATAAGGTAACAAACTTAGCAGAGTGACAATGAGACACAGGTTTGGACATGCGTCCCCTCCCCTCACCTCCCAAGAGCAACACACACACACACACATCTCAGGGATGCTCATTAACAACTAACCTCTTGACAATCTCTTACTCTCACACACACACAGCTACATGCGTGCACAGAGTACCCAAAAGACACACACACACAGCCAAATGTCAATCACACAGTAAAGCCTATTCTTAATTAAATGGTGTGTGTGTGTGAGTGTAAGAGAACAACTGGGACAAAAAAGCCTCCAGGAGTGAAGATCTATTTTCATGTAATGATGCAAATATTTTCAAAACTTGCTCACTGACAGACACACATACACACTTTTCTACCTTTGTGAGGACCACAGCAATTAATTTCTGCTCTAGGCTACACCTCTTTAAACCAATGGAAATATTTTTCCACTTTCAAATAAATGCTGTAAAAACAAACACAGTATTTTTGTCAGGACATTCGACACTACTCTATCAAAAGTGAGGACATCTGGTCCTTTTAAGCCCTCACAAGGTCTCATGCACACGCAGTTCCTGATAATCCCAAGCATACGATTGCGATTAATGTGTCTCTAAACATACAGTCCTCAACGGCTTTAACCGTGCGTGCGTGCGTGCGTTCGTGTGTTACGGCTGTAAGTCTGGTAGTAATGGAAGTCTAGATCACCCAAAACGTTTTTCTTAAACACATGCCCAAATCTGCACACACTTGCTTTACAGTGTCAGGTAGAACATAAACATTAAAAGAGGAACAAATAGGTAAAACATTTCATCTTATATTTAACTGTTACTTTGGTCAGTAATGTAAAAGTACTTTTAATATTCATGTTACTCATTAAAATGTACTGTATTGTACATTATTGTGAGATCATTGCTTACCTAGAACATTATTGGCTCATTTGTGTAAATTATGATTGTTTTTGGCTACGGACCATTTACCTGCAAGATCTTTGCATAGACACAAAATCCGAAGGGTTTATTAAAAAATAAATAAATAAATAAAAAGGGGCTGCCTCCAAAATATTATAGCTTTCAGCTAAAAAAGTTATCATGTTTATAGATCACAATAAGCCTCATGTCAAATAGTGTCCTTTTACTACGAGTAGTGAGTTTTACACAGGGTGAGATGTACTACAAGTACATACAGTAATACAGTGTATTGTATTTAGTACAGTAGCGACAGTGTGTGTGTGTGTGTATATATATATATATATATATATAT
>JAQQZX010000008.1:17215018-17235396 GCA_030068355.1 Notoglanidium maculatum | reverse complement strand
AACAGTTCTAGGGACTCACTGAGTGAGATGTAGGTACCCATTGGCTTTTATAGAAACAGACCATTTCACTGGCACCTTAGATTAGGGGAGACCAGGAAGTGTTATGTGCCGACAATTAATTCTTTATTGTACATTATAAAGAGTTAATTCATGGTGGAAATGGTTGTTTCTGTACAGTTCCTGTAGTGCGGACACGCACAAAAAAAAAAAAAAAAAAAAAAAAAAAAAAAAAAAAAAAAGGGGTACTTCCTCAAACAGTTCCAAGAACCATGAAAAAGTTTCTCCGGTCCAAAAGCCCCTAATATACAGTTACCGTCCACATCATTAGTAACGCCTGAACATTCATGCAATTATCCAATCAGTTAATCATGTAGCAGCAGCGCAACGCATGAAATCATGCAGATACAGGTCAACGCTCCAATCAAACATTAGAATGGGGAAAATTGTGATCACAGTGACTTTGACAGTAGCATGCTTGTTGGTGCCAGATGGGCCGGTTTGCATATTCCAGAAATTGCCCCGCCCAAAGGATTTTCACACTCGGTGGTTTCTAGAATTTATACAAAATGGTAAAAAATGAAAACAAAAAAAAAAAAAAAAAAAAGGAAAAAAAAAGTGACGTTCTGCAGGTGGAAACGCCTTATTGAACTAGTTCCAAGGATAATGGCCAGACTTGTTTGAGCGGAGAGGAAGACTACGGTAACGCAGAACTGCTCTTGACCACCAGGGTGAGCAGTGATCCTGAGGAAGATGGGCTGAAACAGCAGACGTCCACATTAGGTCACGCTTGTCAGCCAAGAACAAGAATTTGAGGCTACAGGCTCACCAAAACCGGACAGCCGAAGACTGAAAAAAAAGTGGCCTGGACCGACTTCTGTGACACGCAAATGGTGGGGTCAGGATTTGCAGTCAACAGCATGAATCTATGGACTTGACCTTCCTTGTGTCAACAGTTCAGGCTGGTGGTGGTGTAATGGTGACATGCCAACAAGTATTGTCGCCGACTATGTGCATTGCCTCATGGTCACACTTTACCTACCTAATAGTAGCTACTCCCGGCATGATAACGCTCCGTGCGTCACAAAGCACAAGTCTTCTTAAACTCGGTTCCATGAACATAATGAGTGAACTGCACTTCATTGGCCTCAAACGTCACCAGATCTGAATCCAACTGCGAGACTTTGGGATGCGGTGGCACGGGAGATCCACAGTATAAATGTGCGGCTGACATGTCTACAGTGGTATCTCAACGGTTAAGGCACTAGGCAACTGACTGGAAGACTGAGAGTTCAAATCCGGGCATCACCAAGCTGCCACTGTTTGGTGCACTCGTCTCAAATCTAAGTAGCTTTGGATTAAGGCATCAGCCAAATGAGGGAAATGTAAATGATGTGATGCAATCATGCCAACATAGGGTTGAATCTCAAAGGCATGTTTCCAGGCTGTTTGGAGAGCAAAGCAGGGTCCTACCCAGGATTAATTACTAGTTCCTAATAAAGTGCCAGTAAGTGTACGTAGTGTGGTACATGCATAGTACACTAAAAGTACGTACATTACATTAAGATGCAGATCCTGTGTCCTAAACCGCGGTGCGGGTCAGATGTTTACAGAACAGGTTTTTGGGTGAGACTTCCATTATTCGTTAGCTACATTAGCCTCATCGCTCCAGCACTAAACTAAAGAAACAGACTTCAGGCACCAACCATGTCTTGCACATTAGATTTTTTTTTTTTTTTACTTTTCCTTTAATTATGAGTGTATGTGTGTATTAACATTAGTGTATGTACACATGTATTCGAATGAGATGTAAATCAGAGAGTGGTGCATTCGCTCGTGTGTGCGCAGTCAAAGCGAGGAGTGTGCAGTGAGAGAGCTCCGGGGTGGGGATCATGATCGGACGGAGGGATTGGGGTGGCGGTGTGGGGGCTGAGCTAAACGGAAACACGGAGTGATGACATGGGCGGGAGGAGGAAGAAAAGCGAAAGCCGACCTGCTTCCTCATCCTCCTCATCCTCGTCCTCGTGGTCCGAACTGGATGAGGAGTGGTCACCTGGCAACCCTGTGGATGAACTAGCAGCTCTATTGCCCCCATATCCACCAATCAGCAGCCCTGAAATACAGCACAGCCAATCATCAGAGAGACAGGGAGAGAAAAGAGGGGAGAGAGTCAGAGCGATAGGGGGAAGCAGAGCGAGAAGGATAAGACAGAGCAAGAAAGACAGAGAATTGAAGTGAGAGAGAGAAAGAGAGAGAAACACAGCAAGACAAACAGAAAAGATGCAGGAGGACAGAGACCGAGTTAAATGAGAGAATGAAAGAGGGGGCAGAGGGAGCACGAGAGACACGTGAAAAGAGAGTGCAAGACCGACAGAGGTAAAAGGTTGCAAAGAGGAAGAATGTAAGGAGGAAAAAAAAAAAGACAAAAATAGCATGAGATGAGAGAGAAAGAAAGCGAGTGGGACAGAGAGAGGAAAAAAAAAACAGCAAAAGTGAGAGAAAGGGGAGAAAAAAAAAAAAAAAAAAAAGAGAGAGAGAGACACCGAGAGATCAACAGAGGTAAAGGATACACAGAGGATGAAGTTCAGAAACATGAAAAAAGAGACATGGCAAAAAATAAAGTAAGAAACATGATTAGGAGGGAAGGAGAAGCTGAGTGAAATACACAGAAGAACAAGAGGAGTAGAACAAAACAGATCGGGAACAGAAAGGAAAACAGCGGGAAGGAACCCAGATAAAGAGAGGAGCATCGGAGAGAGAGAGAGAGCGAGAGAGAGCCAGCGAGAGAGAGAGAGAGAGTGAGAGAGCGAGAGCGAGAGAGAGCGCGAGAGAGAGCGCGAGAGAGAGCGCGCGAGAGAGAGAGCGCGAGAGACGAGAGAGCGCGAGCGAGAGAGAGAGAGCGCGAGAGAGAGCGAGAGAGAGAGCGAGCGAGAGAGAGCGAGAGAGAGAAGACTGGAACAAGTGACAAACTAAGCAGAACAACAAAAAAAGAGCAAGACAAAGAGGAAGAAAGAAAGGAAGAATTGGAGAGAAGAGACTGGGGGTGGAACACTGATTGACTGAAAGTTGAGATGTGATGTTATAATGCACGCACTCACCCACACCCACACACACACACCCACACACACCCACACCCACACACCCCCAATGGTTCTCAATCCCACTCCTGGAGGTTTCCATGTTGTTTTCCCTGACAGACTTGTGCCAATATTACATTTCTACATGTGCGGAAAAAGCCTGGCAAACCATGTCTTCAAGAGGCCGGCTTTGATCACAGAGGCACCGTCATGGTGGAACCTATTTGGGCCTCTTGGTTCCAGTGAATGGAAATAGAAAGACATCCTATACAATTGTGTGCGTCCAACTTTACGGAAAAGATGGTGTGATGGTCAGGTGTCCACACACTTTTGGCCTTGCAGTGTATGACGGGAACAAATGTCAAAGGTCAGTCCAGGAGTGGGTATTGAGAACCACTGCTCTAAATAAATGAAAACAACAGAGTAGAACAAAAATGGGACCCTCCGCAATATCACTATGGCTCGGTCTAAGCCAGAGGAGGATGAGGAAGGCAGGGACGAGGAAGGCTGGGACGAGAAGCGAGACATGAGGATGTATCTCAAAGCGGGTGTCTGACGAACAGGCCCGAGGCGGAGGGAGCTAGCGAAGTGCGCGACTCGGAACCACGGAGGACCTTCGCGCACGGGTTTTACTTAATAAACACGACTCGCAGACGGACAAAGAGATGATGAGTGATGGCTTCTGGACAAGCAAACACAGACGGCGGCGCGCACAAGATGCGAGAACTACAAAACGGAAATAAGAAACGGGACAAAACAGAAGCATCTACGAGGGAAGCAAACTTCAGTGCTGCACTGTTTATAAGGAACAGCCAGGTGCAAGTTAATCCGAGTCATGTAAAGGGAAGTGTTAGAGAGACAAAACTGTTTTCAAAACGTGTTTTAAAAAAAAAAAAACGCTGGTTAATTCAATAGTGGTACGAGTGACTCTTTTTTTTTTCTGATTTGTTTTATGTAGGAACCGGATAAATGTATAGTAACAGTACATACACGGTGTATGATACCATACAGACCACCGGTAGCGACCTAGAACTAAATACAAACTCTTTGAAATTGCAGGATGTACAAATGTTATTTTTGGTCAGAAAAATTCCTTCCTGAATCATTTAGTCGTGGCCAGAACTGTGCAGCACTGAAGCCTTCGATGACACTGAAGAGACAGAAGAGAAGGCGGCGGAATGAAGGTCTTCTTACCCGACTGCCGTCCCGGGGAAGACGGCGTGGACGTGGATGGGGTGCCCGATGGCAGGCGACGCACGTCGGCGCCCTCTGTGCCGTAACGAGGACCCACAGGAGGTGCAGCAGATTGATTATAGTGCTGCTGGCCTGGAAAGAGACAAAAAATATAGATTTATGCTTAAACTTAAAGGAGAGCAAATGTGAGGCTGGTGAGAGAATTGCTAACTATAATGCAAGTTATTACAGGAATTAGCTCGTTCTGTGGATGTCCCACAACAAAATGTGGCTCGCAAAAGCATTCCTGTCTGTATTTGTCTTGCAAAGTCGTCTCGCAGTAAAGTATCGCTCAGCAAGTATTTCAAAGAAATCAAAATCTTGCCTAATCATTCATCAAGCCCCCCAGGGTCCTGAAGTTCCACATGAATTATACCGTCTAAACTAGGACGCGATTCACTTGACAGGAAAACGGCTCCCGTTTTCTGGAAGAAAAAAAAAACAAAAAACCCCCACCTTAGTCAGTCTCGAGGAAAGGAGTGAAAATACAGGCTAAGGAGCGTTCTAAGGAGGTTCAAGATAACGTAATAGCATTTTGTTACTTAGGAGTAGGGTGTAAAATTATATCCAAGACGTTAGACATGCACTGTTGGATCAATAGCGAGGAAGTGGAAGCTGCATCACAGGACCCAAGCGCTACAAAACGAGCACAAGAACAAACTATTCTAAAAATGCCTGCACTATTGGAAGATTTGAAAGGAAAGATTGTCTAGAGACAAACCCGAACCTACGCTGAAAACAATACCGTTACTGAAAAGCATGCTTCCTGAAATACCGAGAGAGAACCGGTTTCGGGACCCTTTCACAAGTCTCGCAGCTGCCACGGTTATAATGTCGGTTCTACCGTGGAACAAAAAGAGTAGACAGGCTAAAAGTTTAAGCACCCTGTGTCATGGCATTTGCTCACATGCATTTATTACAGCATGGGCTCCATGTGCAACTTCAGTGCTCGCGGTCCACACTCTCCTCTGTAGTACCCGCCTTCTTAAAGCGTGAGCGCCGTATGGCGGGACCGTGCAGGAACACGCGTGACTCCATGGCGTGTGCTGTAAGCAGTGTGTGACGGCACCATAGCTGGTCTAGAGCCTATGCAGTATGTACTGCAGGCCGTGCCACGATTAACACCATGCCTGCAGTGATACGGTGGTCGCAGCATCATGTTCTGGGGATGCTTTTCATTCTCAGAACGTGGACTTTGGAATGGAGACTGGATGGAGCAATATACAGAGCGATGTTACGAGTTTACCTGCTCCATTTAGCCAAAAAAAAAACAAACCATCATCATCATTTGGGAGAAACTTTACCTTACAGCAGGACAATAGTCCTGGAACGATCGGTTTAAGTGTAACCTAGATCAATGTAATGACTTCAAGGGATTGAATACTTTTGCGAGGCACTGTATAAAGGAGAAAAAAGGATAACGTGTTGTCCTGTAATACAGGTGGTAGCATTGGCAAATCCCTGTAGTATAAGAGTAATAAAACACTTAGGGATGTTCTGTTCGTTCTGGGTGCTACCAGACGAGAACTCGGCTTCACATACATCACTCCTTATATATTGCCCACCGCAGCTAACAATTAAACAAACAATCTTAAACGTGTTCCGGTCTCGACTCTCACCAACCTGCATTTGATTGGCCGTTAACGGCGGCTGTTTGCTGAAGGGGCGGAGCGCCGTAGCCCTGCCGAGCTGGTGGTGTGGGTGAGGCCCCGTTGCCCTGAGAATACTGCTGCTGAGGTTGCAAAGCACTCTGGGTAGGCGGCGCTCCTGCGAGAGCCTGGCTTGAACGCAGTGTTCCGTACTGGCTGCTCCCAGGTGCTGATGGGTAGGACACAATGGGGTAAAGCGGGGGACCAAGGTTAGCGCCACTTGATGCTGGCGGAGGATTCTGCTGCCCCTGGGAGGCAGGGCTGTAATTCTGTCCGTAGTAATTTGCAGACATGGCGTAATGCTGCTGGTATGAATGCGGCGGGTACTGGGGGGCTACAGAGGCAACGGGGTTGGAACTGACAGGGTTCTGGGCTGGCGTAGCAGAGTAAAAGGCAGACCCTGTGACTGGGGGTGCTCCAGCTTGAGGGTGGCTGTTGGGGTAGTAGTTGGTGCTTGCTGGGGGAGCTTTTCCAGGAGGAGCGTTTTGAGGCGGCACAGATGGGTATCCATGCTGAGGAACGCCAGCATAGTAAGTCGAGGCCGGATACATGGCTGGGTGAGTCTGACCTGGTCCTGTGGAATGAAAAATAATAAAAGTCAAACAGGAAATGAAAAACGAAGCACCATTCCAAACAGATGGAGTACGTTAGAACAAATTTTAAAGGGGTTACGGTGCAAGGCCGGCCATTGTGCAACATCACAGAACAGCTTATGATAAAAAGTTTTGATTTGACACTTGGGTGACCAGATTATACAGCGCTAAACCACTGAGCTACCACCGATTTTCATAATCAAATCCACCCCGTTGCCAGGTTATCAGCAGTCATAAAGGTCCCATCGTAGATCCACAATTACTGATGATGGCCCAGCTGGCGATATGTTCAATCCATTAGTGCCACTGTACTTAGTTCACGATCGGAAAAACACCACTATAAGCCTACCACTGACCCAATATTAGTTGGTTGGTGAAACCTTTCCAGAACTTTTCTAGACTTTAACTGATTAAGGAAAAACACAAAATGTGATCTGCAATAAGGAGATTGCACTGGTTCAAAAAGTAACGATACGTTCACATATTCAGCCTTCAGTCCGTGTGAATCAAACCCTGGTGTGTTTTCTGCCTTGGTGCAGTTCTTCAGGACTGTGAGAACACACCAGTCATGCTCCCGTGTGGATTACAACGACCAGGCCGAGAGCATCTAAGCAACGTGGTCTCATTCTGGTTCCTTTAGCACGGTTCAACTGCCATCAACACTGCTGCAAGATGACACCCAAACACTGATTTTTTTACATTATTTGTGCGCAGAAAGTTGCGACAGAGCTGTAGTGCTACAGAAATGCAGCAAAATTGTATGCGTGTTTTCAGCATGGACTTGAGTAGATAAAATCCGTATATTTACCCAACCATTTATTTTAGAATTCCATATTTTCCCAGCTCTGGGGAAAAAGGCCCACCACCCAAATATACAACCAGCGGAGGTTCTGTGGAGGTTCCTTACAATGGCGTAGAGGGAGGATGATAAATTGTACACAGCAACACACTGGCTGCATCTCCATGGTGGGTGTAACTGACAACCGGAAGACTGACTATCCTGCAGTTCTTTGAGATGTTAATTATTTTGGACTGGATTGGATCACATTCACCAACCTTTTCAATCTGACCCATTGTTTTTCGTTGTGGTGGTGAACGCGGTTGGACTCTAACGCTAACCTTATTCTCAACATCTTTTAAAAGTACCGCATATTGCGAAAAGTATGTGGACTTGACACCTGACCAATCACACCCATGTGTGACTTCTGAACATCCCATTCCATATCGAGTCCTCCTTTGGCTGTTATAATAAGCTCTACTGTCCTGGGAAGGCTTTCCGCTAGATTTTCGAGTGCGGCTGTGGGGATTTGCCCACAAGATGTTCAGCAGGGTTGAGGTTAGAGCTCTGTGCAGGCCACTCGAGTTTTGTCATACTGGAGCAGCGCTAAGTTCCAGTAGAGAGGAACTCTTAAATGCTACAGAATACAAATGTGGACCTCAAACTTTATGGCAACTGTTTTGGGAAAGCCCGTATACGGGCGCGATGGTCAGGGTCTACAAACTTTTGGCCATATAGTGCAGAATACGACGCAGAAAGCTACATGCTATGCAGCGCAAACTACCTACACACTGTCTGCTATTGTCCAGCTATACCAGTAGTTTGTTTATAGGGGGCGGGACTAATGGATTTTAAGGAGCATTTGATTGGACGCAAATGGGTGAATTATATACATCTTTTTCAACATTTCCCTGGACATGATTTAAGTGAAACAATGAAAATAAGAATTTCCACAATGCACATTTTGGCGTTTTTTTGGGAAAAAAAAAAGATTTCACGTGGCCTTTAAGACATGGAAGGGCTCAAGTGGTAATTTGCCCTGATAACACACACCTGTTCCTCAATCAGCTTCAGAGCCTTTTAATAACTCGAACAGGGCCAAAGGTCATTAGAGTGACTACGTAAGGTTGGCAATGCACGCGCGACTGGTTTAAAAGGGCTCAGAAAAGACTAATTATAATGATAAGAAGGCACGAGAACACGGCTAACCGCTAACTAATCCAGGTGAACGCAAATCCTCCGAGTGTAGCGTAGCCAAAGACGTCGCTAGGACATTAGCTAGGTAAATACTTAGTGGAACAAAACGTCAAACAATTTCCTAAACACGTCCTTAGAAGGTACCATATGACACTTGAAAACATGGCAAACCGGAAGTAGTGTAGCTAATTAGTTTTTACCTGAACGTGAATAAGTACATAGCGTGTATTCCGACCGAATTCGGGTTCAGCTAGCACGCTAGCACTTTAGCAAAGAAAACTGACACGACTAGCGTTCGTCAATATCCGCCGGAACGTATTAAATTTTAAAATCAAATTAGTCCAGTCTACGAAATACATACGTAGTGTCGGGAATTCAAATTCGGACTAGTTTGCGAGCACGCGCAGGAGTAGCCAAACTACGCGTCAATAGCTTAGCTTCAGTGCTAAAACCGCTAACAAGAAACGAAAGCGTTTATGTCGTAATCCTGTCTTCGTTAGCTACTCGTAGGTGATTATATTAATGTATCTGGTTGTAATGTGTTTACTAGGGAATACAAAAGGGGGAACCCCGAAACCACCTAACCAGAAAATGATCATTAGCATAGCAGTGTTAGCCTGCTAATCCCCTACCGTTTTGATACGCGGGTGCCGTGCCAGGACCTCCGCCGTTCTGCGTTGCGCTGTAATTCTGAACATTAGCGTTCAGATTGGTGTAACCCGGAGTCGACATTTTGCTTCACTCTTTAATTAACCTTTATATGATCCAAATGTCGCTTTCAGTGACGTGCCAAGCAAACAAAACCCCGTTGTCAGCAGTTTTGCGATGCCATCGACCTGCTTCAACTGATGATGTCGCTGATTAGAGCTGATCTGCTTTAGGACCAAACACTGAAATCGGAGTCTTTGCTACGTGTCCATTTCAAAATAAAAGCCATAGATAGCCCGTTGACGAGCGGCGACATCCGCGTTTCCGGGTTCACGCCCCTTTTCGTCAGAGTCGTTTTGCGTCACCGAGCGCGTCAGAAAGAGGAGGAGCAAAAAAAGCACGTGCCAGCCTTGTGAGGTGTTTAAATGGCGTCAGGTTGAGCGTATTTGCAAGTAAATTGCACCTCCGTGAGAATCCTTAAAAATGACAAATTGAATTCTCTTTGTCCTGAATTCTGTTGCAATTTATTCTGAAACACTGGGACGCATCCTGTTCCAGGAAAATGATTGACTGGTTGTTGTGACGCGGCCTGACGTGAATCAGTCGCCTCAAAGTTTATGATTTTCCAATAACCGCATGCCCCGAAGTGCGCCACAGCAACGCGTACAAGTTTCAACTTACCGAAGAACCCGTTGTACGTTTAACTGTTCAACGTTGTTTAATATTGTGAAGCATCCACACAGTAATTTGGTTCCTGTTCTCACTTGTCCACGCTGAGGAGTTGTTACTGTAGAAGAAATGTTTGAACAGTGAAATAATATAACCCTTGCAGCCAGAACGAATGTCTGAGCTGCTGTTATAGAGCAGTCCTCTGACCAATCAGATTTAAGAGTTCAACAGCGCTGACATGTATGTAAGGAATAAAATACTTAGTGTTGTAGGAAAGACAGCGTGAGGGTTTTCAAGAGAAAGTTTGTACCACTGCAATTTACCTTTGATTAAAATAATAGATATGTTTTTTTAAGCACCCCATTTTTCAGTAGGTCCTTTTCAGCTGCCGAACCAATCGGTGAGCATCGGAAACTAGTGCAAACTGACGCACTGAGAATGAGACGAGCACAGAACGGGATGATTATTATTGCAATCTCGTTTGTTGAGGATGTGGGATTTTGTTGCGTAATCTGACCTGGAGCTGCACTACGTTTCCAGTTGTAAATACTTTTCACCTGTGCTCTTTTTCAAACCGCTTATAGGCCACCTGAGGGAAAACGGTGCCACCTCACTCAGCTTTACAAGTAATAAATGGAGTTTTGTTCTCTTTCCTTTGAATGAAGAAGAAAAAAAAAAAGAAAACCCAGACCTGCTGCTATTTTGCTCCAAAAGTAAATGGAGTTGCATTAAAAAAAAATAAAATATTAAACCAAAGAAAAAGGTAAATTCCTGTTATAACAGATTTCAGAGAATCAATCTTTCCTTTCATAAAGACTATAAAGCCGAGCACGTCATGCTACTAAGAGGCCTCAGAAAGCTACAAAGCCCTCCGTCCTGTATCAGAAAATATAAAGGACACGCGAGACTAAACGTTTATGAACACCAATGAGTATGCAAAAAGCACATACTTGTTCTAAGTCTGTGTAAAGCCAAACGTGTGTATGGATGGCTTCTTCAGATTCACACTACTAGAGCTACGAAGGTGACCTTGCTTCATAGTGAGTCGAGAGATAGCCATCTGAAATCTTTTATTATGAAGTGTTGCCCTTTTATTCCTACAGTCCTAACTTTGCTGATCTGTCCCCTGTCTTTACTTACATATCGCCTTCAGGTAATGTCCGTGTACTACACCTTTAATCTACTGGCTCACCTTTTGAGTTCTGAGAAAAGTCTTAAATAACGAATCGGATCAAAATCTCTCTCTTTCTGCCAGTGTTTCTCAATCTGTCTTTCATAATCTGTCATGCTCTCTCCATCCATCTATCGATCGTGTGTCCGTCTTTGTCTCTCTATATTGGTCTCTAACAGTGTCAGTCTCTCTCTCTCTCTGCCTGTCTCTACCATTCGCACTTTGTACCGTATTACTATATTCTGTTTTGCACCTCTGTTCCGAAGAAACGTCTTTTTGCTCCAATGTGTGCAAATTATCTGGAGTATGACACTCTTGGATTGCTTGTATTTCATGCAGTTTGTAACTGTCACAGTTCACCGCCTCCATCTGAACACGCTGCTGGAATTTATTTATTTATTTATTTATTTTTTAACATCTTCATTTTCGCAAATGACTGCAATGAGCAAAGCTAGGTGTGGCTCGATCAGGTTGAAGTCTGAAGTCCTTGACACGAACCTGTTGAACATTTTGATGTTTGACATTTTGGGTCACTCAGTAGATAGGAGCGAACGTATTCTGTCTTTTCAAACTAGTGAGTCTGGAAAATGAAACTCCTGCACGTGTATTTAAACACTTGGAGCAGTGGATATCACTCTATATACCACCCGATCGTTTCAGCACGCTGTAACCGAGCTGCCTTCCCTGCTGTTTCAGGTCACGTTCACTCTGTGAACTCCTGCGTCTTGTTTTCAGCGGTTCACGTTTCCCGAATGCCAGTGTTTAACTCGTTTATGGCTGCAGATCGTTCTAAACCCGGCGGCCTGAACGTACGCGGGCGAAGTTTCTCATTGGCTGGGAATCATGGGGTGTTTGGTTATGTTACAGGGTAAAGTCTGAAAAGCTTGCCACACAACCGCTTGAATATTCAAGTTCAAAGTTTTGGTTGACTCAGCGCGGAGTTGATCCCTTTTTCTTTTTTTTCCCTCCCAAACATACCCTTTTGAGAATATTTGGTGTACACCAGTAAAACTGGTCAAGCTTATCCTTTGAGGTTTTGATTTCTTTTTAAATTGATTTAAAGCAAGATCAATAGACATGCTCCATACTTCTGCCTGAGAATGGAAACAAAGCTGTACGTTTTGTATAGAAATGCTCATCTTCCCATTAAACAGAATGAGCGCCAGCACACAAAGGAACCCAACACGGCTCTATTCTTTAACTCGACTGAGCTGGATCGGGGTCTCCTTTCATCACTCCATCGTTAATATTTCAGTTGTTTCATCGCACCGTGGCATCTCTACAGTTCTGAAGTACAGGTCCACATCCATAATGCAAAAACGTCTCGTAGAAGATGACGTTTTCAATGTTCATTCCATATTGGTAAGAAACCGCAGCAGGAATATCCAACTGCTTGGAATAAAATATCCGTACCACTTTTGAATATTGGCGAAGTTCTCCAGATACTATTGTTGCAACCATTTACTTGTGGAACGTGATTTATTTGCTTAAATGAGTACAAGAATATGGAATAAAAATGCTGGAAATGGAGCATGGTGCGATCACCGCATTAACAAAGTACAACATTATTGAACTATAAGGGAGTAAAATATTAATATAATGAGTTTCCTTCTCTGTTAGTCACTGCAGTTTGTCTTGGCAACCAGTGGTGTTTTTTATCTTTCACTGTCAATCAATTCCAAAGCATTAAAATGCATACGGTTTGCTCTTGAACCATTTCCCTCGACTGTGCTTAAAACAAAGCACATGATGCTCATATGGGTAAGTGTGTGTATAGAGATGTGTTTAAGCAGTTGCTGTACAGAATGGACTACAGTACTGTCTTTAATCTGCCAGTAGGGGTTGCAGGTTCACCAGAGAAAAGCTCCTGCATTACAGTGCAGGAATATGATGAATTCTGGCTTTATAATGGAGAGAAAGAGCTAATTAAAAAGTATTATACACTCACTGGGTCTTTCGATACCCTGCCCATTTATGCAACGATGCAAACATCTTAACGAACAACTCTTTACCACCGTGGTGAGCAGAAAAGCATCTCAGAATGCACAACATGCAAAAACCTGTGGGAGGAAACCTCGGGTTGCCAACAACTTGAATCTGCGCATGGGTCACCGAAGCTGTACATTTGAAGAGCGGAAAAAGTGCAGATGATGTTGTTCAAACTGTCAAGTGACTGGAGAGTGTTCATATACTGTACACACAAGTTTTATGATGTCTGGTAAAGTTTCTTGTTATGGCTGTCGTAATGGCGTGTTAAAAAGACGTGAGGAATTCTACAGCTGTTTGCACAATTATAATTTCACTGAAACTCAGTTGCCAGTTTTCAGTATTACTGTACGATGTCATTAATTACTGAGCTAATGAAACGGTCTCACGTTCCTCTAAAGGAGTTTTCTTCAAGTCTATTAATTAATTGCATGTGAATTTTAGAACTGGAATCTCGGAACACTGAAATTAATCCATTTGACTTTCAAGGAGGCCGGTGAAAACCATTTACTGAAAACCAAGCAGGGGTTAGAAATGATGTGTTTTTCATTTTGGTTCATTCTGAACAGAAACGATATATTTTTTAATAGACCTCAACAGGGAAGTCAGTCCATTACAGCGCACCTCCACACATTCACCCACGGCTCGGTGAAATGAAGAGTCACAAATCCACCTTCTGTCGTATTTTATGGTAATGGAGAGGAAACCGGAGAACCCAGAGGAAACCAATGCAGACATGAGAACATGCAGAAGATCCTCCATGTAGACCGTAACCCAAGCTCCGGCTCAGGCCAAAAACTCACCGTCCCGCCTCTTCATAATTTGAGCAATCCTTCAGATCATTATTGTAATATTGTATTATTAGGCATGTTTATGTACATAGTACAGCTTGTTGAAGGCTAAAGGGCCATCTTTATAAAGTAATGTGTCCTCTATTAAACATGGTATAAGCTTATTTTGACACCATGTCCAATAAGTTCTTCAATAAAGAGGAACTGCTAATGTTATGCGTTCCATCAGAAACGTTTCCTTCATCTCGCTTTCCACCCATTTCTTTCCAAACTGAGCTGCACACATGAACTGTAAAATAGTTTTTTTCCACTACAATTAACTTGCTTTTGTCATCTACACCTACGGTCGTATCCGTCACCCAGCCGCCATCTGGAGTTGCGTAGTATTCATAAATCCATCATCCACCAAATGTATGCCACTTCTCTTTATGAGACCGTTGAAAAGCCCAAAAGCAAAGAAGGAAGTTTTGCAACTCCATGGTTCCCCTCCCTGTGAGTAAGTATTTCCACCCTACCCTCCTTGCACGTGTAAGTTGTTACGTTTAGTCTCTCGTTTGCTTCTAACAAATATAACCATAGAGTCAAGAAGTGTTCAGTTTCAACACCTAACCATATGATTGTTGCAATATTAAAGAAATGCACAGACCTTTCCAAAAGAAATGATTTTATTATTTAAAAAAATTATTAGCATGGGTAAAAACTAGCATTTATATGCAACTACAAATCTGTATTACTAAATCTTTATGTATAAAGCTTACAGAAGCTCCAGGCTTCCATGATGTTCCAGCACCGTTAGTGGAATTAATCTGTAAAAAAAAAAAAAGACTATAATTTAAAAATTCCTTTTAAACTTACGTAACATGTTGACTAGCTCTCAGCAGGGTTGTTTAGTGTTCAGTCGCTAACACAGGGGTACATTAGGTTATTTCAGTTCTCCACTCTTTTCCGCCGGTCTATTTTTCTGTTTAATAGTCCATGTTGATTTGTCCTTCATATTCTGACCCAGTCTCTGCTGGCATATTGCCCTCCAGCTTCTTTCACGGTCAGATCACAGTGCAATTCCCAATGAATAGTCTCTTAGAACGGTGATTAAAAATAGTACTTCTGCAGACTGTGTAATTTGTCCATAACCTCCAGAGATGATGTTCTGCTGTATTTCCATTAATTTATGGTTGTGCCTAGTAGCATGATATGGTAACTATGGAACATTGTGCAGGGGTGGACAAATTATAAATTCATTTACTAGCATACTGTGCAAGTACAAACTGCAGTGTGCTGCTCAGTACCATGGATTTGTTGCTTAGAAACCAAACTGATGAGAGTAAAAAGTGCAAGATAATATATATATATATATATATATATGGAGCACTAGTTTGATAGGTAAGTGGATTAATAGAGACAACTGGATTTGAATGAGTTTCTAATGTAGAACATTGTGATTGCAACCTTGACAAGAACTTATTATTTCTCTAACCTCTTTGTGGATAAAATAGCCTTGACAAAATACCTGCTTGTCCCTGTCACCAAGGCTGATTTGTCCACCCCTATTGTGTCTTAGTGTATTAGACGTGATCTCTTCGTATGAGGATGCAAGATCTAAGCCAGGGGTCTTCAAACTTCTCCACAAAGGGTTGGTGTGGCTGACTTTCAGTCCAACCAAACAGGAGGCACACTTGTTAGTTTATTGGAAACTAAGATGAACTTATTTAGAATCAGGTGTGGCTCCTTTGTGGATAAGACTGAACACCCCTGGTCTGAGCTATCCTCTTAAGAAACCAATATTCTCCCTAATTTTGTTGCTAACTTGCACCTGATAACTATAGACACTGACGTCTTCCTGGTCAAGGACATAGTTTGGTAAAGCAACAATATCCTTTTATCAGGACTGTTGAATCTCACATGGTTAATGTCCTTATGTGCAGTCCAACTTTCCTGTGGTAGGGCTTCAAATTTGACCCTGTCCATTCCCAGCGTTTTGTCCATGGTGTATGAAGTCTGTCTTGTTTTGGGTCTTGGTAATGATTTATTGTCCTCAAGTTTTCCCCACCGTTCTTTTGAAATCATGCATATTTTGCAAGTGTTGTTTAATAGCATATTTTTATGTTAATGCTTCTAATACCTCTCCAGAGTCTACTCACTCTTAAACCACTAATTGAGTACCTTAAATTTCATCCCATCCAATCACAGTGTTTCATTCGTGGTGTAGGATGGATTTCGTAGTCCGTCACCATTTACAATCCCATTCTTCCTACCCCTCCTCTGTCTCCACAGCAACGCCACAGCCAACACCAGTGCCAGCACAAAAAGGCCAATTGCCCCAGCGATGACCCCTGCCATCTGGAGGACCCGATTGGACTTATGAGGCTCGAAGAGAGCACATGATGTTTCTGATTCAGTGCTGAACCCAATGTTATTCCCTGCCATTACACAGACTCGTGACCCAAACTTTACTCCCTGCACTAACCCCATACGAGAAGAACTGCTGAAAATATGTGGCTTGAGGCTGCCTTCTGTCAGTACGCTATAGTAGGTGACGGTGGATTGTGGCGCACACCAATGGACCTCCACCAGTCCAGATGCTCCCTGTTTCAACTCTTTGATCTCTGGGGCTGCAGGCAGCTCATCAGGACCAGAAATTCCAGGACAGTAGCACTTGGTTTGGGCAGCAATCACCGAGCAGGGGACCTTGGGAACCACACAGGGGTCATATTCACATTCCCGAGGGACAAACTGGGTGGTAGTGGCCCCAGCCTGATCAGGCACTTTTGAAATGGGCCTGGGGGTTTCATCATCGTAGTCTTCATCAATTACGCCAATGTAGCGGATGCGGGTTTTCGTGACAGGAGGCTGAGATGCTAATGGGTTCACCGAAGCAGCTAACAGAAAGTCCACCATCAAGGCCAGCAGGATGAGTGTAAAGTTCTGCATCTTGGTTCTGTAAAAGATAGAAATGCAAAAGTCAAGAACAGTCACTGTTACTCAAGCTTTTTTCTGGTCCACCACATTGGTCCACTACTCCTGTTAATTAGCTTAGCAGAAGGGGAGGCTCAAACTGTTGTACTCCTGAAGGACAAACCCCCTAACACTTGGGGCAAGGGTCGATCTTTTGTACCTTTAAGTATCTCTCATCTGAAAACATCGATCTAGTATACATTTAAAAACCATTTAAATGAACATCGCAATAGTCATACAAAAGATGTACCCCTGATGTTACCACCCCAAGAACACGTACAGTTTGGTACCTTTATTTCTAAGAATGGACCAGACTTCATGTCATGTTGCCAAGCAACCGCAAAGTGCTCCGTCCTGAAAACGTTACCTCTGACTGGTACAAAGCGCTAACCCTGGAAACGCATTCCAAAAATAAGCAAACTTCTCCTGACAGAAATTAATTGAAAATTCTAGAAAATTAAGACTTTCTGACCAATCAGAGTCAAGAATTCAACATCACTGTTGTACAAATAATGCAAGTACACATTCCATAAAAATGAACGCCATATAGAAACAATTGACTGGATGTTGGCTGCTAGCTTTTTTTATAATCAAAAAGGCATTACATTTAAATCTTATACTTTCCCCCCTACATTTCTGGTGTTTATCTACCGTTAGAAAACCTGAACAAAAGTAGCATGATGTTACGCTAATGTTTTAGCCATACCCACTACTACCCCTGGATGATAATTTATCGTCTGCTGTTGGCTGTACATTTGGGAATACTTGTCTCTGCTCCCATACATGGGCTTACATAACTCACATGCGCACACACGCAGTAAAAACTTGGGTCTATTCTTACTCTAGACACTTAATCCCAGAGGTCTGTTTCCGTGGGAACCTGGCTATGCCACATGGGTACGAGACTGCTGGTTTTTTGGGGGTGCAAGTTTAAATATTCATTAGTACTTGGTCCATTCCTTTCCAATCCGTGGTCTCTGAAACTGTGGGTGAGCAGAAGGACTATTTCCCAACATTTTACTCTTATCCTGCTTAATCTTGTTTAGGTGTAATTTTAGATAAACTGGTAGAACCTGAAGTGTATATCTGATCTACACTTGGGGCACATCGATGCATCATGGCAGACAGCGGTACTATTTTCATTATAAATAATCTCATTATACACTTTTCTGAGAGCCCACATGTCAGTACTTGAAAACAACCCACATGCAGAGTTTGGAATTTGGTTACACATGACCAAAAGTGTCGCTGACAGATCTATTAGGTCCCCAGAAGCGAGGTGGTGGTATAATTTAGCATTACTCACCAATTAAGCATGGATTAAAAACACAAAGGGGCATGCGATCATAGGAAAACTATCGATGACTAGGTGGATACAGCCAATATGAAGTGGAGTTACCAGTCCAATTTATTAAAGAATGACATGTCCAATGTTTACACCAAAGCTACTGTAGGTGCTATATATGCATCCTAAATATATAGCATTGGGATTGGAATCGTATTGCATTCCCACTATTTTCCTTATCGAATCCAAATGATCGCTCTTTAAAGCCTTACATTTTCAAATTGGGAGATATTACGCTATATGTACTACAGGGTTTTAGTATAGGGTTCCTATAGGGTTATCAAACCTGTAACTCGGTGGCTCCTTAACCGACTGGCAACATACTGTACAATGGAATATATTTCATTTATTTTTTTCTTGTAATCTTAACCTAACTGGTCACTTGAAACGAATAGGTTTAATCCAAAATTCACTCATTTGAATTAAGTAAAAATATAAATAATTTCTACTTCAGGATAACTTGAATTTAAAAAAGGGTTTTGGGAGTGTAAAGTTCAGGAACAATAATTAGAAATGGAGATGTGTGTACCTCTAGAAAACGACGTTCGTGTCTGGTTCCCTCTTTTCCCCAAACGTCTTGCGCTCCTTTGCTGGTGATTCCTCTCTGAAGAGAACTTGTTTCACGACATCCTCTTTTGTTCCCACCAAGAAGTGTTCCCTCCCTCTCGACACCCCCATTATCCTCCTCCTCATCCATGACTCTTTCTCCCTGCCCGCTCCCTTTTTTGGCATTGGTAACCGGGCCAAGAGCTTTGAGCACTGCTGAATGAATTTCCTTCAGTAAGCGAGACATGTTCGAACACATCAGAAACCATTTTTGTTTCCAGAAGTCAGCCAGAAATCACACAATTACTCATTCCAAATTTTTATGCTTGGTAGACACTGTGTGTGTGTGTGTGTGTAGGAGTGTTTCAGTTGACCACTATTGGTGACCGGAAAAAAAAAATTCCTTTGGATCACGTCCATGTATCGAGTCTGAACACACATCTCCATGGCAATCAGTCTCACCTGCGAGTCTGACGCGTCAATGACGCACTGTTTTGTCTGCTTCATTGTGAAGACAAAAGCTTTAACATACGAATGCACTGGTACGCAGGTCAAAACTCGAGTTTTCATTTTTTGTCAGCACAGTTAGCTTGGACAGATGAAATAAACAAGGACGTTATTACAAGAGTGCTTGCTGCTGTGAGGCAAGTTTTCTTTCGTTGTGCATACAAACAAATTTTTTACTAACCTGTACATCTGCCTTACGAATCAATTACATAATAAAATACTTAAGCGCGTGCTGTTCTAGGAAAATAAGTAAACCCAGCATGTTACAGAGAAAACGGGAACAACACCACATTAGAATGAGCGCACTCATAAAGTCCTGTCATTTGAATTAGAGCTGGAATTTTGTCTTATGAGTTGCTGTTCTGACCAGTCAGGTTCAGATGTGCAACAGCGCTGCGGCCAGAAGTCCGTGCTTATTCATAAATTCCCACTAAAACCAAGCTTGCATTCAGTTCATTCATAAAGCATTTTTTCCTTTTTCTTTACTTGTGGTTTCTCATGGTTCAGAATGAAACTAATGGTTCTTACACATCTGCGTGAGTCATGTATCATGTAGTCAAGCCAAGGTGATGGAAACACATTTGCGATGACAAAGACAAAACAGACATCCTCATCAACATCAACACATTCGGAATGTGTGTCTCACTTTTCATTGGTCAAATTTTCAGTCCTTCTGTATCCAAAGGTTTCCTTGCACTGGTTCTTAGGCTGTGGTCAGGTCAAACTGATAGCAAATTGCTGCAGTATAAGAAGAATAAAACCTCCTTAGGACACTGGAAAATGGTCAACTTCAGGTGGCAACCATAAATCCGCTTCACACCTGGCCGCATTCTGCCAACTGTTCAGTATTTTCCTGTAAAAGTGCACCAGGAATGTTTTATTCCTTACTTAACTTTGTATGTCAACAATGCACAAGACCAGTGTACCAAGGTAAAAAAAGGTTTAAAATTTTTTGCATTATTTTTCTATCCAATTATATTGACCTGACCTTGGATTTATAAAAAAAAAAAAAAAAAAAAAAATTAAAGATTAGGAAGGATGGGAAATAATCTCTGGTGCACTAAATGCTAGTATGCTATCTACACTACCAGTCAAAAGTTTGGACACACCTTCTAATTCAATTATGTCTTTATTTTTATGACTTTAAAAGAGACTGGATAAGGATGGACTGTTGTTTCTCTTTACTTAGTTGAGCGGTTGTTGACATAAAAGGTTATTAGTGGAATTTCTTTCCTTCTT
>JAQQZX010000008.1:17179161-17214918 GCA_030068355.1 Notoglanidium maculatum | reverse complement strand
GCACCCTGGGTGACCCGGGGATCGAACCCAGGACCTTCTTGCTGTGAGGCGACAGTGCTAACCACCGCACCACCCACGACAGGAAATCTACCAATAAAAATGTTATTTTAAATTGTTCTTATTTAACAAAGAAAAATGTATAATCATTGACAAGTTATCCGAGAGCAAGGATAATGTTTCAACAAGCAAGGGATTTTTCACTGATTTAAAAATCCAGTGACCTCACGACCTCATTCCGTTTTCTCCCTCGTCTGGCCAAGTGGGACGTAGGAGGCGCTGAGGCGTTATCATGGTGCTGCGGCTGTCTCTTGAGTAATGTGGGTGTGTGAACATGATCGGTCAAAGGATAATTTCTCCTTTTCTAAAAAAAGTATGGTGGGAGAATGGAAAACATCTGGAAGTGAACTGCTGTTTCCTTTAGTAACGTGTGAGGAGGGGTGATGTGTGGTCCAATCGCAGCAACCATCCCTATATCCTGTGTTACCTTTCATGGACTCCATCAGTCTTTTCTACGTCGCAATTTCTGCTTCTCTTCAACTTTTTTTAATGGGAAACGATGATTCTGGGAAAAACGAAAATGTGTTCAAATGTAAATGTAGAAAACATGTTATGCAGTTCTTAAATTCTCAATGCTGATTGGTCAGAAGGTGTTGCTTAATTTTCTATAACTATATATATAAAGGCTGCTGAGTCAATCTCTGTTTACAGCAGATGTAATAAGCATAAAACGTAACTATAGGTGGATAAAAAGCATGATGTGTTGATTAATAAATGAAAAATTGTAATTGTTGGTGAAATCGTGCGGTATAAGAGAAATAAAGCACTTCAGAACATGTTATTGGAAATATCTATCCATAGACCAATTGTGATGAATCAATAAGCTTTTGCAAACTGATTAGATGTCGGACTGAGAAAAGTGGCCACTTTTTCACTTCTAGCCACGGTTATGCCGGCAAGAAACCTCTCAGAAAGACTTTGGGTTTTATTTGATCGTAAATGTATGTAAAAAGGTTCCAGAACTGCGCAACTAGTTAGCCATATTTGTTACATTTGTTCCTTTAAATGAAGAACCCAAAGGGATTGCTGTTTCAGTTCTTACTTACTGAATAGGCTGTACTGTATTCAGGAATTTAATTAGGCACATTGGGACACCGCATTATCCTCCAGCGAGGTGCGTCACCCTCTTCAGGGATATGTCCCAACCCTCCACCTACTTGTACTAACATCGTAAAATAAAACAAAAAAACAAACACCAAAAACCATTTTCCGATCATCAACTGCCAATCCAGACTTGTGATTTGGCTGTTCATGTTTCTCACTCCATTTACCTCACACGGTCACCTTCATAACATGTCAGGATGTGACTCAGTTCTGCCCCATGGTGGTGGCAAATCCGACATGTCTGATGGTTTTTTTTTTTTTTTTTTTGGTCGAGTTACTGGTTTTTCCAAATCTGAACACTTTAATATTATAAAGTTGGTGCTAACTTGGATGCTATGATGTCTCGACATACACTTTACACTGTATCCATCTCAATGTGACCACTGCTAAGGCATCCACCAATAAGACGATGGCATAGGATGACACAAAATTCACAGGATAGCTGCAAATACAGTAGCAGCAATGAAACATAAACAGAACGTGCTGATTACCTCAAGTGCACTTCGAAGAATGTTCCTGCTTATGCAAGCCTGTTTATGTGATCATTTTCTAGAATCACAGGTCTACCTTTAGAGGATCTTCATTGTATAATCTGACATTGAACATGTGTTATCACAGTCTGCAGCAAAACTGACTTGGCCCTGATTTTGTGCCTGTAGTGTAGACTTAACTTGGAGCAGATGGAGCTGCAGCTGGAAGTCCACTAGTCATGAGCCGACAACTGATCCTTTCACCATCTAATTAATGGTGTTCCAGCTTTTTACTGCTGTCAGCATGCTTTTTTGAGCAGTCTTGTTCCTAGTGGTCTAATTTATGACCACTTGGCCATTCAGTAGTGACTGTTAGCCTTTTGTTTACTTGTGACTTTTTGGTTTCGAGTTACCTATTCAACTGGACAGGAATTGTTTTTTTCCGATGCTGGATTATTTATATGAGAAATGTATTCGTGGGGGGACAAAAAGGCAGAGGGTGACTTTACAGTACCTCAAAAAGCACTGACACAAAAATATACCATATAGATTACCATATCAACAATTACATGTTTCATTGACCCGTGTATGTTGAGAATGGCCATATAGGTTCCTGTGTTAAGCTGTTACAGAAAATTAATCAACACCTCCTGACTGATCGGAATTGAGCATTCAACAGCGCTGTGGGATAAATAAACCACAGCATCCAAATTATAAAAGGGTGACGGTAGTTTTAAATGCTGGGTTTTTGCCAAGGAAATTTCAAAACCAAATTGTGCCTTGCTTATATATCTATGACTACTCTGACATACTGTGTGGTTTGGGACACATCCCGAAGGCCGATGCATTTTGTAGCCTGGGAACTGTGTAATATAATACATTCCATGGAAAGAGGCAGTGAAGTAGAGAATTATCACTGGTTTGGGGCCAATTAAGGTTTCAGCAACAATTTAGAAATACGATAAATCAGTGATCACAAAGCAGACGAGGAGCATCCATTTATCGCTTCACGACTCAGGGGGAGTTTATTATCTGGGGGAGGTGCACTGATACGTGCGCTATGAGACTAGATACAGCAAGAAGCAGAAGTCAAATATTTAGGGATAAAACCACTGACGTGGCTGGTTTGGGTGTAAATAAAATCACAGAAGAGTACCCATGAAGTAGGAAATCACCCCAGGACCTCATGTAAATTTAGCCAGGCTTATTCCTGGCATTTTCACTGATTTGGTGCTTGGACCCCTATATATAATAACAATGGCTCCTGGACCCCATTTTGAGAACCACTGCTATAGGCTATCCTCCTACAGCGTGTACTACTTAGTGAGAAACAGTATGTACACCTTGCCGCATGGGTGCGTCCCAAACCGTCCAACAGCGTCCTATTCGGTACCCAAATAAATAGCAAATTACCGAGTACCCAAACACCATGAGGCATTATATAAACTCATTGACTCCACTTCTGTACTCAAATTGAGAATGTTTGGCTATAAAACCAATATCGGTTTAATTCTGACACATCATTTAGTGTGGTAGCTTGCGGTTTGAGACGCGGCCCATATAATATCCTGTCGTGACTCCACGAAAAGCACTGCGTTTCCTCGCCGCAGACACTAGGCTAATCTCGGGCTGGAGATATCAAGAGGAAGATAATGCCTTTGAATGATTTATCCGTCGTTTAAAGGTACTCTGTCGTGTTATAAACGTACGCTAAGCTAAACCTCGTCTTGTACAATGAGAACAAAGCTCACGAAGCTACAGTGTCGACATCTAGACTAGTTCTTGCTGCTAAAGAGTCAACAGAAAATTGCTGACTCGGGACTCCGTGTAAAGCGCTCCAATAAACTTCTTTTCGTTATCGTTATATTGAAACGCTGCCGAAGCGTCGAGCACGCGCAGCGCGCTCCCTTAAGTGCCGCTGGTTGCGTCATTCGCTGAGGGCTTATTTCCGGGGTGTGTTTCAAACCGACGTTTTGTTTCACAATCAAACTCGAGCTCTAGCGTGTTCAAATACATCCAGTTACATAAAATTCCTTGCTTACAGAAGTCTTAGGTTTTAACGCCTAACCATTATTATTCATTTATTTATGGCTGTAAATAGGACGTGTTTTCTTCACAATACCTCTTTTGACTAGCATCACATACTGATAAGCCATCTTTTTTATATAAACATACAATTCTCTGTCCATTCGTTTATAAACATTCTGTTTCCATTTCCAGCAAACCAAAGAAAGTAAACAAATTTTTAAAAAAATTAATACTAATGAATGAACCTACCCCTGTAGCTAGGGTCTGTACTGCTTAGCCAAATCATTTACCCAAATCTGTGTAGATTCGTGTTTAGAAAACCGAGTTTGGGAACTAGGGACAGGTTTTTCATATTCAGGATTTACAGTATTTGCAATAGTATTTTTCAAGCGCTCAATTTCTATGTAGTCCTAGTTTACCAGTAATCCTCATAACAGCCTATGGTGCATGGCGGAGTGTCCCAGTTTCTCAGTAGCCTAATGCTAGTCACTCGGCTTTATGTTTCATTGCGTTAAACCCTTTGGGTTACTTCCATGATTTCTAAACAGATTGACATTTGACTATATAGAAGCAAGATATTCAAGGGTTAAAGGTTAAAGGAGAAATCTCAAAGTGGTCACTAATTCCCTAGCATTGTTTGTAGAATGAAATTAGCACATCACTGACCATATCTGAGTAGCTAAACTGATAACAGCCAGTGCCTCTCTGTCAGTGTAAACATGAGAAATGAGACTTCTGGTACATTCCGTAGGCTTTACCCTCACGTAATGTTATTAAGTATTAAAATATCTAATCTAAGCGAATGTTATAAGCAAACATGCTAAAAGAATTAGTACTGACTTTCAAAGTTGTTTCTGAGTGACCACAATGCTAAGGCACTATTTTGCTAGGCTAAAATGAACGTTTTGCCTTCACGTAGTGCTTACCAACAATATAGGAAAATAATAAACATGACAGGGAAACAATATTATATTAGTTTGGAGGACAACCTGAAGCAAAAAATTAAGTAAAAAAGTGTTCTGTGTAACGTCACATATTTAGTAATATTTGTATGACTGGAACACGAAGTGTTTAATATTTATACCACGGCCATGTGCAGATGGTGTGATTTTGTAATTGGGTCTGCAGGTGTTTAGAAATTACAGTTTACAGAAGGTTATACTGTACACTGTGCACCACTCGCAGTCGGATTGAGACGCACCCCGGGTGAACCTGGAAACCGGTTTGGGGGCGGGGTCCGCTCTCTGCCACCCGATCCCGTTTTGTTGGATTATTATTATTTTTGAGGAAGGTAAGGGAGAGGCGGGGAAACAGAGAGAGAGAGAGAGAGAGAGAGAGAGAGAGCTGATGAATGGAGGCGGTTCTTAGAGTTTATAACGGAACCAGTGTCCGGCGCAGGTCGAGCGGAGCGCGCGCTGGGGCACCGGCATTAAACACGCGCCAGAACCTGTGTCTCAAAAGGCTCATGAGGCTCGTGATCGGGGCTTTTTCTCACCGGTGAAGCGCGAGAGCTTTGGCCACTGTTGCTCTTTTAAGACTTTAATAGGAAACCAGTGCAGTTCTGCGTGCAAGGTTTGGATCATCGATCGGATCACGAGGAGTTCGTGGCGAGCTGCGAGAGTTCAGCACGCGCATGTAACCTTTGTTATTCTGCCGTTTAGTATTCCAACCACATTTTTAAAAAAATATACTGATATATCTTTTTCTCCCCCAAGTTGCGTTATCGCGCGCGGAGTTCGTGTACTCTTTGCTGCACGCGGGGCTCTTGTCCGTTCCATGCAATAAAGACTTTGAAGGACTCTAGTGTGGATGCACGCGCACACGCATGCATGATGCATCCAGCAAACAGCAGCTGCATCACCGAGAGCGGTGACGGGACGCGCGAGCCGGAGCCCGAGCCCGAGCCCACGCACGGGGTTTCGGGGTCAGTGGAGCGCGCTTCCGTTAAGCACGAGCCTCCCTCCGCGTCGGAACCGGGCTGCCAGCTCGGGCACGCGGAGGAGGAGCAGGTGCGCAGGGATGACGCCGCGAGCCCAGCGCAGTTCGTGCCGCCGGAGGGAGGTTACGGCTGGCTCGTGGCGTTCGCCGCTACCTGGTGCAACGGCTCGATCTTTGGCATCCAGAACTCCTTCGGGATTCTGCACGTGATGCTCGCGCAGGAGCACGAGGACCCCAACGACCAGGCGTCCCAGTTTAAAGTAGGTGAGTGAGCTTTTAGCTGTTGTGGCACGCTCACTGAGTGCCCTGACAGGTAAGTGTGAACTGCCTTCTCAGTGTGTTGTTCATAAAGGTCTACATCAGCGTTTAGAAACAACTCTTATTATAGTTTTTTTTTAGGTAGGTAGGTATTTTTAGTTGGTATTAATTACTTTCCTGGTCACTGGCCCGGTTCCCTCTATCGTACATATTTTGTACCTGTAGTGTATCTGTAGTGCATGGCAATCTGAATGCGGCGTGTCTATAAAAAAGTGCACAGTTCCGCATTAAGGGCTGCTGAAGCACTGCAGATTGGTGTAAAAGTACCTTTGCAGGTAACTGATATGAACCGAATGCACAAAAGATGTACTCATGAGGACACCACTCTAGTGATAAGGAAAAGTAATGTATAGTACCCTTTCTTCAGAAAGTTTACCATTGCTTCATTGGTCTTTTAAAGAGCATGGGTTTTACTAAAAACAGATGTTCGTAACGTCAACCTGAGCCTCCTATTCAAATAAAAGTTACAGTTGCTGTAAGTGTGATGCAAAACATGGACGGAGAAGCTCTTAATAATAACTAAATATGAGAGCGCGTACTTGCTTAATAGCTGGATCACAAGATCTTATATATGAACGTCCCTGCAAAACGGTTGAGAATTACCTTAAGCTATAATTTTAATTTAAGTTTAAAAAGCCAAGGACGCTAAATTGATTAGGAGGGATGGCATGAGCTACTCTGGCTCCACAGATGGGTTTCTGTGAGCTGATGTATGCGGAAGAGGGCCAACAGCGCTTTCCTCCAGGTATGTTACTCTGCCGTGTCATGTGTTATGCTTCATACTACCAGAATGGTGGCTTTCGTATGATTGAGCAGAGCTGGCAGGTAGGTGGCAAAATGAAGGAGAAAACCAGGGGGAGAACTTACAAAAAAACTGTTGCTTGTGTGTTCTGTATATTCTATTCTAAGATTAACTAGAGGGGCAATTTAGTGTAGCCTAGACGCACAAATACTGGCACATAGGAGGAAACCAAAGAACCCTGAGGAAACCCACACAGACACATGGAGAACATGCAGAAACCGGAGCTCAGGATTGAAGCAGGTGTCTGGGAGATTAAACCCACTGTTTAATTTAAAAATGTTATTTTTTAAGTAATAGTTACCACCGCTACCCTCCTGAGAGGTACTTTTCCAGGTAGAGTTATATAATAGCCAGGATACGGATAGCCTACAGTGAGCACCAGCTGGACGTTTCATGTCCATTAATCCTGTTTTCTCTGTGCCTGTCTATTTTAATCTCTCTGTTTATGTCCGGAGGTCTGAAAACCCTCTAAAACGCGTCTGTCTGCTCGCCATGTTGTGTCTGTGTGTGATTTGTTTACTCACCTGTGTACTTTGGATGGAAAAAAAAAAAACCCACCAGAGAAAGCAGGCGAGAGGTAAGCAAGAGATGATGGACTTTTTGGGAAGTTAAATAATAGTAATCACTTTTTTTTTTTTATCAGCAGCTATTATATGTAAATAGATCGCAGCTCAGAATGATTTATGGGATTGTGAAAACACAGCTCTAATTTTGGTCCTGTAAAACGTGTACTGGGAAAAAAAATGAAGCTAGAATGTAAAAGGGGTCCAAGCACCGCTTCGCAACGAAACAAGGAAATCTTCTGCATGTTTCCCGAAGGTCAAAATACCTGATGGATGTAAGAGACATATGTTGAAATTTATACAAATTTCTTTAAACCGTGTCCTTTCATGTTGATTAACTTAACCAGGAGACGAGTGTCGTAGCACCCTGCGTACGTTTGAAAATTCAGGATTGTTTCCTATCAGAGTTGATTTTTATTTTGCGAGAGGAAAAGACAACAATAGATGTTTGGACACCTGTAAATAAATGAAAAAATATATTTTATACTATCTTGCAATTGCGTTTGATTCAGTTGTAACTTTTGATGAAAGTGTGCACTTGTTTTGGTAAAAAACAACAACAAAAAAAAAAAAAACCATGGCCTTGATTTAGTCCATTAAGGTACAGTGTATTATAGTGATGAACGAAGTATAAATAAGTAAATAAATAATAAAGTCTTCTTTTTGAATTGGAGGCAAAAAAGGCTGCTGTTGCTACATGGAAGCGGAGTTTATTATCTCCTTTTTTATTTATTTTTTATTTCTCTTTCACCCCCTTTCTCTTTCTCTTTTACCTTTTTGCCTTATATTTCTTCGACTGTCTCATTCTCTCACACTTATGCTCTTCTCTTTCGCTTTTCACTCTCCTTTCGCTGTCGCCGTCTTCCTCTGTCTGTGCCTCACTTCGTCTTGCTTGTCCGTCTTTCCAACTCTCCCCCCCCCCACTTTCTTTCTTCTTGCTCCTTAAGTCTGTCCTTCACGATCCTATAATTTGCTCATCGTTCTGCGCCTCTTTCAAAGTATCTCTTTCTCTCTCGTTCTTCGTCCGCCAGTCCTCTCGTGTCCGCTCAGAACTCTCTGACCGCAGATCCTCTGAAGCATGGAGGTTTAATCTCAGCAGGGGCTTAAAGTGGAAACTCCCGTTTGCGTAAATACAGCTCGTTCCCGCTTAAATCCTGAAACACATTACACGTTTCTGACCCATTTGCAGAGCATGATATGGAAAGAGGTCTAAAGGTCTTTTTTTTTTTTTTTTTAGCAGTCTTTACTAAAGCATCCATGGGTCTATCAAGCCTGCAATAAAAAAATGATGAAAGTCTGTTCTTTTGATTAAAAAAACAGGAGGGCAATAAAAAAACCTAGTTGTTGTTACAGCGCTGAAGAACCTTGAGTTAAACGTGCTGGTCAAAGTTCAGTGCATTGAGCAAGCATGGCGGAAAATTGCTTTAAAGAAATCTGAACACTCTGGTGTGAGTTCTTAGTGCGTAGGGTGCGCTTTCTTTGCTCTGAATTACACCCCTCTTTCTTAGGTCTGTATTTCATGATTGCATCTGTCACTACGACACTTAGCATGCAGTATGGAATAGAAAGAAAGTATAGCAAATATACTTATATAGTCCTATAGATCTTTATGATAAAAACATGAACCCCTGATTGAATGTCTGGACCAGTGGTTTCTAGGCAGAACATTGCCTCGATTCTGGCACCAATACCTGGACCGATACCCATTGCTCCCTCCACCAGCTCGTCTCCTTCACACATAGGATCCTAGTGCCATCATTTCCCCAGGTAAATGGCAGGCCACCTTCTTCCATTGAGCCAAGTTCTAATTCTGATGCTTGTGTGCCCATTGTTGTCATGAGCATGGGTACTCTGACTGGTCTGGACACAGCATGGTTTGTCTCTCCTTGAACAATCGTTGGTATGTCCTCATTACTGCTGAGCCATTTTGGAGGTACTCCAACCCATAACTATTTGGTCACTCAGGCCTCCACCCTGCCCATTTCTCCCACATCCAACACATTGTATACGAGAGCGGACTGTTTGCCTACGATCTAATACATGCCAGAACTTGACATGCTCAACTGTTATGAGGTAATCAACATTATTTCTTCATGGTCGAAATGTGTTGTCTCTTCAGGTGTATGTGAATCATGGAAGAGTGTTAAATGTATGAGTATAGAAAAGAGTGAATGAAAACAGAAGGACTCTTTTCCGTGATTTTTCCAGTTGAAACTTCAGCTGTGTTATCGTCTGTTAAAAGCCCAAAGTGCACCGAATTAATATTTAATAGACTTGAAGTCCATTATTTCTTTGCTTTTGCTGTAGTTTTTGCTTCTCCCAGCGAAAAAGACTGTCCTTGATGAACTTCTGATGAACTTTCCATCTGTTGCGCATCCACAGTAATAATGTTTGGGTCAACTCTCCAGGGTAAGATATAACAGTGGCCTCTGGGTATTTTATGTATGTTTGGAAAGGCGAGCTCATGTGCTTGAGCCAATGTGCTGTGGCATTGTAGGTTTGCTTAAACATCTGGTTTCAATACACTACATTAACAATACAATACATTAACATTTGATTTGTTGAGGTTATTAGATAAAACGGGTAGATTATGCTTAAACATGTCCAAAACATCAAAGGCAGGAATTACATGATAGTTTTTTTTTATTTATTTTTTTAACTCCGCCATTATATGCTAAATAAGAATGAACATTAATCCAGCACCATTAATGCATTACTAAAAGAGTTGTTCATTGTCTTCTCCACGAGAAGAGGTCAGCTGTAGCTCAAGGGAAGATTGGAAGGCTTTTGTCGAGCACCTTATACCATCAAACTTAACGACATCTGCATTATCGTTGCTATGGCAGCAGTGAGGCGTGCTCGTGCCAAGAGGACATTTCGCATGCTAATTTAACGCTTGCGTTTTTTCTTTTTGGACCTACTTCAGCTGCAGAGGCAGTTTGCTTTCACAGCTGCCACAGGCAGGTGAATAAATAGAACTGGGAGCAATGAAGCTACAACGAGGGAGCAGAAAATGTAGCTATAAACGATAAAAGAGGCACGTCATCCTTTAATAAATAAAAAGTCGTTAGCATTGGAAGGATGCTCTGGCAAAAGAGGAATGAAACCCTTGCGGACATTCAGTTTACGCTCCTTACAATCCGGACCTTGTATACTTCCCTTTATACCACTGTCATGACTAAAGGGTGTGCGCAGTGCTGTTAGCTCCCCGTGTTAGTCTCGCACCTTTCTGCTACACTGAGCTCTGCACAATGGCAGCCTGTGTTACAGAGGAACCTGACTAAATGTGATCTAAGGTGAGCTTTTAGGAAATGACAATCATTGTATTGAAGGACTATAGAGAATTAGCTGAAATGATGCTGAAACATTTTCCTATGTTCTACTTTGGAATGATGTAAAGGAAGACACAGCTGTAGCATGTGTTCGAAGCTAAAAGTACCCGCTTCGGGATGGCGGATGAGTATGAGTTTATACTCATTTTTGAATTTAACACATCTGTTGTTCAGCTTAACCAGATAAATCATGCTTAGACATAAGAGTTCTGCTGTACAATCAAGTCAAGTTTAGTATTAGCTTAATCATGTTTAATTACAATTAGAGATGATTAAACATTTGTGTATGTTAGCACAAAAGCTCTATCTGTACTGTTTCTGTTAATAATTTGGAAAATAAATGAGTGAAACTAAAGATGACTGTGAGTTTCTCTTGCAACCCAATTTGTAAAACAAATGACCCAGTGGTCACCCAAGGGGTCGAGACCCCAAGTTTGGGAACCCCAGTATTAAGCTATTAAACAGTCAAGGTAGAAATGTTCGTCATGGAGTGCTACGCTTAATGCTGTGTGGAAACAAATGCTACAGTATAGGAGCATGTTTTCCAAAGATACAAACGATGTAAAAGTTTCCCTTAGATGTTATAATAGTTGTCCTTGAGTTTCAATTTCATCCCAAGTTTTTATTGGGTGTTTACGTTGGATACCTCATAGCTACCTTTAGAATAACACATTAAAGAAATGAAAATCTCCAATTATTAGTGAATTAACTTTGTATGGTATAAATTAACTTTGTAAGGTATGTTTTCTCATTGAGCATCATTAAACAAAACAAAAAATGAAAAATGTGAGTTGAAATTAATGTGTCAAACTTCTTTGTTTGTTAGTCAGAAATCCGGTGATGAAAAAAGTAAACAAACCTTTGCCCGGTGCATGTAGAAATCCCAAAAAAATCACCCAAGCAAACACAAAGCTGCTTTTTATATATTACTAGATAATTATAGAAATAACAAGCTTCAAACATTTTGTTTATCACAGCCCAAATTTCTAGAACACATCACATTTCTGCAGCACTTATCTCTGTTCCTTGGCTCAACTCAACCGAAAAATGACATCCGCAACCCAAAGTTTGATTGGAACTGGCCTGAGACCACCTTACTCAGTTGGTTTTGGACCAGTTGGGGCATTGTTGTGATCTCAACTTCACAAACCAAAGAGAAAATTTCACCAGGGTTTAATTCAAACAGACTAAACACTGCTATGTCGAAGCACCCTTAAATACATCCTCAAATCATAAGCAGATACAACTTTGTAGAACTGAGGTAGCAATCGTATCATGGAAAAGTTTTGCAGTATTCAGCAGGTCAAATATTGGCAAATTTTTGAAGTTGAAGACATCTTATAGAACACAACAATCCCTGAAAACTTCATGCATCTAGCATGAATAGTTCTAAAGTAATGACCTGTGGAACTTTAGAGTCTTTAAGCCTCTATAGCTCAGAAGCTAATGCAGATACAAGCCTGAAGTTCTGCACACTATTTATTAGGAATAGTGATATAATTTTCAGAGCGTATGAAGCAAATCCGAGATGGTCAGTGATTCCACATGGCTTGGCCTATTCATAGCAAGAAATTTAGCCAACAGAACAAAACTGAGCGTCACCCAAGTGCCCCAATTGCCCCAAGACTAATGTGCATAATCAACGTGACAGTCAGCATTATTTTCCAGAAATAGAGTAGGTTATAAATGTAGAGAAAGGATGAAGTAGTGGATGATAATGTGCAAAATCTTTTGACGTGTTTAACAATCCTGAGGAACACATTGAACTGGCAGGTTACAGTATAGGAGAAGGTTGATCTAAGACTTCTTTTTTTTCTTGGCTTCCAAAATACAAGAACAAAGAGTGTGTTGTAGGGGCGTGGGTGTGTGCGATCAATGACAGGAATTTTGGCTTTGTGGGTCATTGTACTGCTTTAATCTCTACACTGAGGTCCAAAGTACACTAAACCATTCTGTAAAATATCCAATATTTATACACTGTTGTATACGCTAGCATACAAATACTAAACACCATTGTATACACTAGCATAAAAAAATTTCTGGCCAAGAAAGCAACATGTGTTACCCATTTACCATTGGCTATAATATAACATAGATCTCACACAATTTAGGCACAGACGTGGAAAATTGCTAGGCTTATCCACTCTCAAATAAGGCCAGGCTTTTACACACACACATACTTCATTTGTAGCAACATACAGCCACACACAGACATTAGACATAGCCAAGCAAGCATATGGATTTCTAATCAACAGTAGGAAGCAAACTTTAGGAAAGGTTAGGAAAAGTAATTTCCTATAATTGTATATGTCTAGGAGTTTTGGCACTTCAGCTCGTCAACATTTTTCCTCTTTCCCCTTTTACTGAATGATTAAACAAAGAGAAACGGCAAATATAGGCTACATAAATATACAAAGCGCACTTGTATTTCATCCTGCAAGCTCATGGGCCCCTAGGCCTGCATTTGTTTTTCCTGAGAAGCAAAATACACAGAACTGATCCGATTCCAACATCCTGTCAGGGATCCTGTATTGTTTACATTGTATGGTAATTGTGCAGTTGATGGTGGTCCAATAAAACTTACGTAATCGTTATCCATTCTTTGCGCCTTTATATTTTCGGTATATTCCCCTATGTATGTTTTTAAAATGATTATATAATAAAGAGTCATTTTATTCATATCATTAATTTATTTAAAACATGGAATTCCGAACATACAGCATGAGTAATATTAATAAACTAATAGATTCTTGTATATGTTGTTATCTGCATTATTTTGTTATCATAACATTAATCAATGTGCATTCCATTTTTGACTAAAGAAATAACGTGACTTAAGATAACATAACAATATAATATTAATAATATAATAATATATGATTCCTGTGGTTATTTGGCTCAAAGTGCATCAGTAAATATCTTTAAACATAAAAGTAATAATAAGCAATGCAGTAAACAAGGTTAGTTAGAGAAATCAAAACGAATTCTTATTATTTTGATTAGAATTAATTCATTATTATTAGCACAGACAGGGGAACAGAAGGCGTTTGTTCGTGTGTCCCCTGTGGCTGTGTGTCTGGTCGAAATCTGTCAGAGCGCATCAGTCAGTTTTAGTGGGTCATTCTATCTGTCCCTTCCTCCAGCTCTTCTCTCTCTCTCTCTCTCTTGTTTCAGAGGGATCTGGTCCTGATTCTCTCTAACGAGACTGCTGTGTGTTACAGCCCTTGAGCTAGGGACGGAGGAAGAGGAGGGAGGAAGTGAGGTGGATGTGGAGAAGGAAATAACAGGAGGGCGTGAAAAGTAGGGGAGTAAGTAATAGTGAACAACAAAAGAGTGACAGACGAAACAAGAGGGGAAGAGAGCAAGGGGTAATGAGAGGGACGAACGAGAGGGTGAAGAGAAAAGAGAGAATAAGGGGACTTTTGAGTGAAGTATAGAAGAAAGTGAAAGAGTGTGTGCTGTAATTGGGTGTAGTGATGTGTTAATCATCCTTCACCTGTAACTTTGGGTTGTTAGGAGTGAGTGTGAGAAAGTGTGAGACGCACGCGAAAGAAAACTGGGTTAAAACCCTATTATTAGTGTTGCTAGCAGTAATATGGTGTAATTATGATTACAGGTTTGACAGTCCACTCTTTACTAGAGTGCCAATAGTTCTGCATAGCCAGGAGAGCTTGTTGCTGTTCTGGATCTCTGGAGAAAAAAACAAATAATAATAATAATAATTATTATTAGGGGACCAAGCATCAAAGCTAGGGTGGGACCGTATTAGAATTGTGTGTTTTCTTTAAATATTTCTTATTAGGGGTTCAAGCACTTTCGATATTTGCGATGGTTCATCGATAACACGCGAACGATATTGACAGCGAAGTAGCCGAAAGGACTTTAAGAAGTTTTGTTGAAATTCCCCTCTAGGTGGCAGTCTATTTCACAAATTTCTGTAATTGCTTTTGAACCTCAAATCAAGATTCTTGATTTCCTGGAAGGTGCCGAGTGTTCCTTTTGTAACCAGTATCTGATTTGTCAAAAAGGTCATTTCGTAGTTTAGCAAGAACTCTTTTTTTTTTTGCTTCTTCTCCTACAAACTTTGTCCAGGACCCATGAAATTTGTAGCATTTCTGCCCATCGTTTCTCTGATTTTTGATGCCATAACAAATTTGACAGCGACTGGAAAATAACGTATCTTAGTAAGTCTTTAGTATCGAGTGTTTAGCAACAAGACCCAATGTTAATAAGCTTTCGCCGCTCCGGAACGGTGTGGAAAACGGGAGGTTTCGCAGTATGTCTGCAGTGGATTGATGTATTGCTGTAAAACTGGCAACTATAATATGAAACCTTTTTTCATACTACTGGAGAAAAAGAAAATAATCTGTGGACTACTAATCAGAGGAATGTCTAATGCCTGCTGGATTTAGGAGAGCAAAATCCTCTTATATACACACACACAATCACCTCACCTCAGGTTTCCCTTTTTCTCAATTGTTCTAAATTCCCATAAGAACTTCAACCAGAGATTCCTAAACTGCAAAGCCAACAAACAAAGTACAGCCTAAAAGGAGTGTGTGTGTGTGTGTGTGTGTGTGTGTGTGTGTGTGTGTGTGTGTGCGCACACTAGGGAATGCAAAAACCTCTGGAATAATGGAAAACATCTGCCAGCTTGTAAGAGCTGTGTTTAATTTACACTTAACCCTTCTCCTACTCCCGTATATGCTTAAACACACACACACACACACACACACACACACACACATATGACAAATCCACCCCATGCATATGCATATCAGATATATGCCACCTGATACACAGGCACACACTCAATACATGGACATGAAATGAAAATGCAGTCGTTTCAATGTACGTCAGACGTGTAATCCTATACACACACACACACACACACACGTATACATCAGACACACAGGTGCCTGTACCTGATTGGTTGGATTAATTTAACCATATACATAGCATTAAAAGCACTGACAGGTGAAGTGAATAACATTGATCATCTCATTACAATGGCACCTGTCAAGGCTTGGGACATATTAGGCAGCAAGTGAAAAGTCAGTTTTGAGAACGTTAATGATAGAAAGGTGTCAGAACACACACTGCATCGCAGCTTGCTGTGTATGGGGCTTGGTAGCTACAGACCACCGCTGAAAGCACCTACAATGGACACGGATCACGCATCAGAACTGGACCATGGAGCAATGGAAGAAGGTGGCCTAATCTGATGAATCATGTTTTCTTTTACATCATGTGCATCTTACAACGGGAAGAGATGGCACCAGGATGCACTATGGGAAAATGACAAGCCAGCAGGGCAGTGTGATGCTCTGGGCAATGTTCTGCTGGGAAACGTGGGTCCTGGCATTCATCTGGATGTTACTTTGACACGTTACACCTTCCTAAACATTGCTGCAAACAAAGTGCACCCCTTCATGGCAGCAGTATTCCCAGCAGGATAATGCGCCCTGCCACACTGCCAATATTGTTTAGGAATGGTTTGAGGAACATGACAAAGAGTTCAAGGCGTTGACATGACTTCCAAATTCCCCAAATCTCAATCCAGTCGAGCGTCTGGGGGATGTGCTGACTCATGGAGGCCCCCACCGTGCAACTTCAAGGATCTGGTGCTAACGTCTTCGTGCCAGATACCACAGCATGAAGTGTCATGCCTTGACAGGTCTGAGCTGTTTTGGCAGCACAAGGGGGATCTACACAATATTAGGCAGGTGGTTTCATGGCTGATCGGAATGGAAAAGAAACTTTATTTATACATACTGGGACATGCACACACACACACCCACACACACATACAAACACACGTAGAGGTCAATCTCCAGTGTTCAGACACAGAACAAGCTGTGCAGACATTAACTCACCTTTGGACATCCAAACCCACCATCCAACTGACAACGACATCCTGGACTTTGCATAATTGTGTGTGTGTGTGTGTGTGTGTGTTTGATTTGTCCAACAGCCACTTGGAATTTCCTTGTTAGGTGGTTATATATAGCATTCACTCCTTGTGGATGTGGCTCGTACAAAAAGAAAAAAGAAAAAAACCCAAACCCATTTAGGCCTTTTCACACTTTGCACCCAGGACTGGTTCTGGACCATTTAGGGGTGGGGCTCATAACATTCTCTATGTCTGTTGTTAAAGCCATGTTGTTCATTTTTTATAACCACAGGAATTAATAATACTTCTCCTGTAATCATGGTACAACTCTCTGACCATCATCCCTTTCTCCCCTTCTCCTCTCTCTGCAGCATGGGTCGGCGCTTTGGCTATGGGGATGATCTTCTTCTGCTCCCCTTTGGTCAGCATGTTCACCGATCACTTTGGCTGCAGGAAGACCGCAGTGGGCGGAGCCTTCGTCGCCTTCCTTGGCCTCCTGTGCAGCTCGTTTGCCACGTAAGCCGTCGTCAACATTATCGTCCTGAGAATAATCGAAGTAGATAATCCTAACCGTCATCACGATTCATCGTACCTCTGGATGATCAGGATCAGGTTCCTGTTGATAGGTTTTCTGTGTTTTAATGAACTTTTTGGATGTCCTATAAAAGGCTAAATGAACCAGCTGCCTGGGTTTAAGGTTCTCAGATTGTATTGTTACAAAGAAAGTGCAAATCCCTCTGCGCTGAAGACTTTTCCGTGGCGGGAGGTGTCAAATTACAGCTCCGACTGTTACAAATCACGTTTCTAATTTCTTCTGTTTATGGCGTATTTTGTTACTATAGAAACAATAATGTGTTAGAACAAGCGCATTTTTATAAGCTCTGCAGTCGGAGCTGCTCTAATAGAAAATGAATCAATACCTAACTAATCAGAATCTAGAACTCAGCAGCACGGTGGTATAATTCCCTCTCTCTGTCTGCCGCAGGACACTGGGACTCCGTTATTTCACTTACGGAATACTGTTTGGCTGCGGCTCGTCCTTCGCCTTCCAGCCATCGCTGGTCATTTTAGGGCACTATTTCCGCCGTCGTCTAGGTCTAGCGAACGGTGTGGTGACGGCAGCGAGCAGCCTCTTCACCATAGCGCTGCCAGTGCTACTCAAGAAAGTTGTAGGTCCTCTGGGCCTCTCCAGAACCTTCCAGATCCTCAGCTTGTTCATGCTGGTCCAGTCGCTGCTAGCGCTCTCCTTCCGGCCACTGATTCCCTCAGCGGGAGCAGGGATGGGCTTCCCGGGACCCACCGGAGATCAGGGATCAACAGGAGGAACTCGGTGGAGGAGGAGTGTGATGAAAGTGAGGAAGTATTTCAATGCACGTGTGTTCAGGGTGGCCACATACCGAGTGTGGGCTTTTGGAGTGGCCACAGCTGTTCTGGGATACATGGTGCCCTACGTTCACCTGGTGAGAGGATTACAGACAACACACTTAACCTAACCAAACCCACAAAACTTTATCTGTCACAACCCCACTGCTGTGAAACCCAAATGTTCTGCTGGAAAGAGACATAGTTTCAGCGTCACGTTTGTGGCTGGCTAATAGAGAATGAACATCACATGTAGTCAGTACTTGAGTTTATTGCTCTCTATTGACCCCTAGTGGAATAACAGCAACTAACTCTATGATTAAAGCTTTTAATTCAATTGCGGTCCACAAGACTATTTTAATTTAGAGCACAAATTCAAATTTCATTTGAAGGGTCCGATTAGAGCTTTTACATCCCCAGGATGTACGTTCGATGGTACGATCACTGACCTAATGTCAACAGAATACCAGGGTACATTTTCTTCTACATTTTTTTTAGGATAATTGTAATAGCTCTAATTAACATATGAATTTGATTAATGAAAGTCACTGACATCCTGGAGTTGCCAGGTGACATTGTGATCAAAACTGTGACAGCCAATCACAGTGCAAGAGAGTCTTGTACTCTGTTCATGTTTTCATGTTGTTTAGTCTTTCATTCGGTGATTTGAACTGAGAAACACATGACATTCTGTAGCAATGCAGTATGTCTGAACTGAAATGACACGCAACAACGCATGGAGCCCCAACCGGTTCCCAGTTATCAGCTGATTGGAACGAAAGTAGGAAACAAGTAAACAGACCTGTGAACCGTCTTGTTTTTAAGTATAAATTTGTGATGAGTTTCAGCATTTGCGTTTTAGTGTAGTATGAGTACAACTCAGCGATGGAAGTAAAATGCAGCGCTATAGAGTATTACGCTACACATACAATTTAGGAAGAAGGCGTTAGAATGATACCAAGTCAGCATTTAACTTGAAAAAAAAAAAAAAAAAAGGCAAACCCTGCTGACTTCATTCATTGTTTTTCACTGGGAGGTAAATCAGTTTAAGTGTTATGCATTTTCAGTCCTAAGTAATAAGATTCCAACATTGTACTTTTATCCATTTCTAAGACTCGTCTAGTTCATAACCCTATGGACTATGTGTGTGTGCGTGTGTGTCATCTATCAGCTCCCATTCAGGACCGTACAGTTTATGTGTGTGTTAATCTCAGTGATGTAAACAGGACACTATAATGTAATCAAACTTCCATTAAAGATATTTACAACAGCAGCGTGTTACTGCTGTACCCTTAGTACTACTTTGGTGCGTACTCACAGCCCACCGTTTCCCCTTGAATAAATGGAGCATGAATGGAGATGAGGTCTGTTATAATAGTGTGTGTGTGTGTGTGTGTGTGTGTGTGTGTGTGTGTGGTTTCCATTTAAAAGTTTGTCAGGTGTGTCTAAATATCTTTATATCTTTATAGGCATTTTTTCCAGGGATGTGAGTCTGAAGGACAGTTGTGTGTGTGTGTGTGTGTGTGTGTGTGTGTGTTGTAGATGTTTGTTGTGAGAGTGTGGATGTATTTCAGATGTGTGTTGTTTATGTCTTTGGGGAGTGTGTGCTTATTCTGACTGCGTGTCAGTGTTTATGCATAGATGGGAATGTGTGTAGGGGGTGTGTGTATGCCTGAAGGTGTGTACACATTCCGGATGTGTATGGGTGTGTGTTGTAAATGTTTGCTGTGGGAATGTGTATGTGTTTCGCATGTGTGTGTGTGTTGTGTGTTTGGGGGTGCCTGCTTTTTCTGACAGAGTGTGTATGTTTGTGTGTGTCGGATGTTGATCTGGTTGTGTTTGTGCTGTATGGATGAAGTCATAAAGATAAGAAGCCCCTCCCCTTCCCACCCGCCGTCATGTTTTTGAAGGCTTTGGATCAAAATGTAAACATTTTCCCCGGCTTTTGTTGTAAATGCGTATGTCTGAAAGTGTGTGTGTGTGTGTGTGTGTGTGTGTGTGTGTGTGCCACTCAGATTGCAGAAACCCAGCCTTTCAATGCCTCTGAACACAAAAATAGCTTTTAAAAACTAGAAAATGATCACTTACAGTTTTATGCAAATGTTTGTACACCCCAGCCAAATCACATATTTTGTTTATTTTTGAAGTGACAAGAAGTAACCGCAACATCTGCAGCAAACTATTAAAAAAGTTAATGTTATATTTGACGAAATTAAAAACTAGAAAAAAAATAGAAATTATGGAACGGGCTAAAGTTTGGACACCCTAACAGTTGTAAAGTCTTAGCACTTAAGTAACTGCTTAGGCCTTAATTGACTCATTAGGCAGGTCAAGAATTGATTTTGTGTTCTAAGGCTACATAGTAAATACAAGTATGTATGCGACAGATAAACTTCGTGAAGGAGGAGTTTGGGGAGACACAAAAGGAGTGGGTGCTGTTGGTGTGTATCGGGGCGTCCTCGGGAGTAGGACGTCTGCTTTTTGGCAAAGTGGGAGATCTCATTACTGGAGTCAAGAAAATATACTTGCAGGTATTGTCGAGCGACACGTAAAGTCGACACATTTCTAAATGGCTAAGATAATATTTATTGGGTTTATTAGTAGTAGATTTAATAGACAACAATGAACACCCTTAATGTTTCTCATTTTTGTGGGTGTGTAGGTGGCCTCATTCATGACTCTGGGCCTGATGTCAATGATGATCCCACAGTGCCGTGTGTTTGAGGGCCTGATAGTGGTGTGTGTGTTCATGGGACTATGTGATGGCTGCTTCATTACCATAATGGCCCCTATTGCTTTTGAATTGGTAGGGCCCATGCGGGCCTCGCAAGCCATTGGGTACCTGCTAGGCCTCATGGCTGTTCCAATGACTGCAGGTCCACCAATTGCAGGTGAGTACTGGATTTACATATAATTACTTCAAACAGAAAATTCAGATTCCAGTCATCATTTCGATTCATAAAACGATCTAAACGTAATTTGTTATGGGTTTATTTTCACAACAGATCCGTCCGGCTAGATTTCTAATTACGCTAATAAGACAATCCAACAAATCCATCAAAAAGAAGTTTTTGATCCGTCAAAACCAGAAATACTACAAACTAGACTGAAGAGACTAGCTAGTAGTGACCTATGGAACAACATCAGTAGGTCAAAGACGTAAACATAAACGTAACACTGGGGAACCTATAGGTAGTAGTGAGATGTGCAACAGTGTCACTGAAAAACAGATGTCAAGGAAACTCCGCTGAGCAAGCAACTAGAGAATTCAGGCCCTGGGTTAAACCCATACACTAGCAGTAAAGCATGAGATTCGAGGTACTTAGAGACTATAGAATGAAGTTGCTAGGTCCAAATAAGAATCCCTGGAAACAAGATGAGGGAAATTTCCATTATATGGCCAATATGTGGATGCCTGGGTATTAAACATCTTATTCCTGAATCATGGGCACTGATATTGGGTTGTTCCTTCTTTCCTGCTAATAGAGCCTCCACTCTTCTGAGAAGGTATTGCACTAGATTTTATACAGTGGCTGTAGAGAGTTCGCTATTCAGGCGCAAGAGGTTGTACAGTGATGTCCAGCACAATTTGGGGGGGAATATTGTCCTACTATCACATCCTGACGCAATATAGAGGATGAAGCCACAGATGGAGCTTTGCCAAGCAATACAGTGTTTCAAAAGAACCTTGCAAATATCTGCCACAGGCACTACTTTGTCCATTCATCAGCAGGCTTGCAGGCACCACAGCCCTGGGTGGCCGTGAACCAAAATAGCATCACCTCCTGTTCCACTGTTGCTTTGCAGGGATACTTTAGGAGAAACATCACATCCCTTTTGACAGTTTACCACCTGGGAAATGCACCTAACACTTTGAGGCTGCATTAGTTCGCTCTTAGCATGGATTATTCCCAAACAAACTGATCTAGATTGGAGACGACTTTCCAAATCTATGTATGCTCGTAAGGTTTATGGAACTAGAATGCGCTTGATTTTACAATGCATTTGAGGTCAAACATGACATAGCTGCTGAGATCACTGTACATTCTGAGAAAACAGGCATGTATGAAGGAATGTCTGTGTGTGTGCGTTTTGAATTCTTCCTGGACGTATTTATCCAAGCATGATTTGCGATGAGTCTAAAGTATGCTAGGCATGTGAAGAGTGGCCTCAAAAAGTCTGAGTCTTGGCTTAACACACACACTGTATTCAGAGCATGGGATATAGACGTATTTTTGAGGCTAAGATCCAGGTACAGTGTTGTGTCATCCTCAGTTACACTCTGGTTGCCAGGCCCACACACACATACAGTATGTGTGGAAATACACAATTTTGGCCAGCTCTGAACCTTTACGCATTCCAGTTCCAGGGCCATTAGGAGAATCTGTGGGGCATTAAGGGCTCTTCTGGGATTTTTGTGTGGCTTTTCTGTGAATAGTTGGCTTTCTGTTTCATTTGGCTCTTGTTTCATTTGAGAACCGTCAGACCCACTGGATATGCCGATGGCGTGTTGCACAATGGGAAAGATAGACAGATGGTTGGACATACAGATAGGTAGACAGACAGATAGGTGTCTATATAAAAGGGGGGGGGCAATTGGGTGAAATGACAGATAGCAAGAAAGATATGTAGAAAGATCAGTGGAAGATGGAAAGCAGGGCAGAGATGATGGACAGACAAATAGAAAGGTTGAGTGAGTTGACGGTGAAATGAAATGGATGTAAGGCTAGGATCAGGACCCCTGCATAGAGGAGTGGACAGACAATGAACATATAGACACATTGATACAAAATACTCAGATGGATCAATAGGCGATGCATGGATGGACGGAGGAAAAGGTAGACACAGATGGATAAAGGGATGGATAAAAGCGATAGATTCAGGATGGATGGACATATTGGCAGGTAAAGTGGTAAAAGGGTGGGTAGATAGATTCATGGAAAGACATGACGGATGATAGAAAGATGTAAAGACTCTGAAATGCTAAGGGGTAAAAGGTTGCAGCGACAGATTCATGAAAGGATAGGATGGATGCATAGGTAAAACAGAGAGACAGACAGATGGAAGAAATTGTACATAGCACATATAAATGGATGACAAAATACTCTGATGGATGAGAATGGATGAATGGAAAATTGAAAAGCTAGACAGATGAACGGGTAGATGGATAAAGTGCGATCGATTCGTACAAAGACAATACATAACTGTATAAACAGATAGGCAGACTGACAAACTAATAGACAGACAAATGGACAGGTTCGTGGATAGATGGAAAGATAAATAGACAGATGAACAGATGGATGGATCAAAGTGGCGCTGTTTTGAGAAAAGGTTGTTTTTCCTTTAGTTTGGCTCTCGCTTGGTTGTTGTTTGTCACTCCTTGGCAGCCCAGTTGAACCCCCTGCTGCGAGATCAGCTCACCTCTCCATGTTGATGCTCCGCCCCCTGCCGAGAGTCGCTGTGCTCGTTCTGAGAGTACTGACGCTAGCAGCTTTACTCGGCCTGACTAACCATTAGCATCGCTCATCTTAACTACACTCTCTCTTCACTGCTGTCGTTCTTTTGGCTTTCAGCGCCCGAGCACATGATTAGTCATGCTATTAGCCCGATTAGTTCACTATCTCTTGCGCTGTCATTCTCTTGTTTTTTCCCCCCTTGTTCTGCTTTTCTGGATTTTTTTTTTGTCTCCTAGTCTCATTTTTTTTCCTTGTCTAGCTTTTTTGTTTCTTTCTCTTTCATCACCATGTCTTGCTCTGTCATTCTGGGTTTTGTTCTGTTTTTTCACTTTTTACGCTTTTTCGCAGTTTTTCTCATTCTCACTTTTTTCCTTGTCTGTCAAGCTTTCTTTCTGTTCCTGCAATTTCTGTCTTTCGTCTCTCTTGCTCTCCTTTACTTTCCTCATTTGCCTTTCTTGCTCTGTCATTCTCTGTCCGTCTTTTCTCATCCTCATTTCTTTTCCCTGTCTAGGAGTCTCTCCTTAACCTTTCTTTCTTTCTCTTCGTTCCTTCCTTCTTACCATTCATCCATCCATCCATCCGTACATACAAGGAATCTCCTATTAACTGTGTATAAAATACTCCTACATTGATCCCGACCCTGAGTTTGTATTTATGAGTTAGTTTTGATGCAATATTCAGATTCATTTCCAAATTTCTTTCAAATTTTCTTCTTCTCTGCCCATTTATCCCTCCCTCCCTCTCTCTCTCTGTATCTCTCGCTCTTTCTCAGGCCTTCTTCATGATCACTTCGGGAATTACCATGTGGCATTTTATCTGGCCGGCGTGCCCCCTCTGGTCGGGGGAATGGTCCTCTTCTTCGTGCCGCTGGTGTTCAGGCACATTCATAGGAAACACAGCGACACGTGTGACCCAAGCACACACAGCATGCTGAAGAACTGCACCAACGGAGACGTGCTGCCCGGATACACCGACGCCGAAACACAACAAGAGCCGCATTAAGGTGAGAAAGAGAGCAGAGACACTTAGCAAAGGTGGAAAAAATGGTATAATGATTAATAGAGCATGTACAACATAATGACAACATGAAGCAAAAACATTCGGTCGTGAAGACTTTCCTGTGGTGGTGGAAAAAAGGCCCAAGGACCTCTGACAAAGCACCGACACCGGAGACTTCTTCTATGAATGTTAAATAAATGCTAGCCACTTCCAGATGCCAAACATTTAAGCAAGTGTGTAAACCAACCATCCAACACACAAACAAACAATTAAGCAAATTTGCGATTTGAGAACAAATTTGAGAGCAAATTTGCGATTTGAGTTAAGCAAGTGCGACTGCACGCCATACGGACCTGCTTTTCTTTTATTTATCCTTCACATTTTTATTTCTCTCTCTTGGCTAATTTTCCTTCTTTCTTTTTCCCTTCACATTCCGATTTTTCATATTTCTGCGCTTTCTCTTCTTCGGTCCTGCTTCTTTCTCTTTTTTTGTTACCTCTTTTTTTCATATTCTCCATCTCTTTCTTTTCTTTTTTTCCTCTTCAGCTCTTTTTATCCTTCTCTATTTATTCACCTCCTTACCTCTTTCTTTCTTTAGATTTTTTCAAGCGATGTTAATCTGTATTGTAGCTGTGTCCGATATATAAATATTTCCTTCTTTGTCTGTCTCTTCCTGTCTGTCTCTCTGCAGGGATTCACCTCACCCGAAGTCGATCATCTGTGTGTGTGTGTGTGTGTGTGTGTGTATGTTTGCGCTTTCCGTCCTTGGATCAAATCAGCCCGAAACTCCTCACCTCAGCGCTTTCATTTAAATAGGAAAGACCTGCGAGTCCATACTTCATTCTCTTTTATCCCACACTTGGACTAAACACGCCCCCATCCCTCTGCCTGCTGTGGGATTTTTGACTGTCTAGAACTCGTCCCCGATGGCTTCTCGGATGGAAACCTGAACGATGTGCTCCTGCACAGCCGAAGCCAGAAGGAACAGCGATACACACGTAAGAACAGTGAATACTGGTCAGTAGGAAACGCTGTTGCCTTTGAATAGAACTATAAGGAAAAATCCCGTATGTTTTTACCGAATCTGTCCGTAATGTGTCCTTTATGTTTTTATCCATCGTGTCAACAGAACAATTGCCGTTAAACAGAAGAGATTTTCCTTCTCTCTAAAAAATCTTGTTGTTTTTTTTTTTTTACTGTTCTGTGATTTGTGTACACATTTTATTTAATTTTCTGTTCTTTCCTCCTCTGGTTTTCCCTTAAACTTTCTGGTTATTATGCAGACTTCCATAACATGTAAAGCGGGTTCTGCTCAAAGCCATTGGTAGAATCAGTGTTATAATCGATACACAGTCATAGAGTATTCTTGGTATCCATCACAGACAAGAATAACACCAATCGATCAAGCCTTAAAACTTAATGACTTTTGTTTCTGAAACTTGAGCTAGATGTGACAGCTATTATGAGGACTTTTTCTCAATTCAATCGCATAGCGAGTGGTCTGATGTTTCCCGTTCTCTCCAGTTTCCAGTTTTTAATTCCAACATTCACTGACTTTTCTTTTTCTTCTTGAATCTGAGCTGCGCTTTGCCGGGCTCATAGGAACGCACACGAAACGTTCATGAGTCTAGAAAAAATTCTCCAGTGTTAAGTAGAAAGTTCAAACCGCAGGTTTGGTTTGCTTGTCCAAAATTGTGTGTTTTTCTGTTCTTTGCCATTCGCTGTTCACAGGAGCTAAATTCTGATAGGAACTAACATTAGAGAAGATATTCAGACTACACTGCCTACATGATTAGGTCTGACAAAATTCTCATTTGGAGTTTCTGGCTTTCCATTGCCAGAAGTAGTTTGCATTCACACCTGACACTTTGCGTCATGAGTCGTGTCAAGTCCTCGTTCAGTTATATTTTTCAATCCAGAGGTGCGTTAATGTCATGTTAAACCTTTTGCCTTGTGCTGCCATTGTTTTCCACTTCCTTAGTCCACTGCATTAGCACCCTGTTGGCAAGAACATGTAAGTAGCTATGCACCTAACTATAGACCGATTTCCTCATCTCGTTCTTATATGATATCGTATGATCCTGTATAGCAATGTGTTCTAAAAACCGAAGGACGTTTGCACAGTAATATAAGTTTTTAAACACAGAAGAGGTGCGGATTGACTGAGGTCCTGAAACACGGCTTACGCAATCGCGAATTCGGAATAAAGCAGAACCGCAAATCCGAATCATGTTTGCCATATGAAGGGAATTTTTACCTGTCACTTGTGAGTGTGAACACACAAAGGTGTGAACTGTTTGATTTTCTGCAGACCTCGTAGGTTTGATTCTATGCAGCGACAAAACTCAATTACAGTGCCAATATTTTAGTCACTATAGAGCCAACACTCGGTGCCAGTACGCTATGCTAACATGTATTCCTCAAATCCACATTGGCCTGTTCACTGATCAAGTAAGAATTATCAGGAAAATAACATTATGTTCTTTGTTGTTATGTTGATTTTTCTTTTCAAGAAATTCTTGAGTATTTAGTGAATATACAGACTATTTTCTTGCAATTCAGAAGGGATGTAGTTAGGATTTCCTAATGGATAAAAATAGTGGAGTGGGCGGGAGTTAAGTAGAAGAACAATGAGTTTTGCAAAGAGTAGCGGAGCAAGAGAGAGGGAGGCTGGAAATTATTTTATTTTTTGTGAACAATTTATCAGTAATTAAAATATTTTAGTAATGATTTCTGGTGCCTTCATATATTTTGGTTGTAATGTCACTTTGGCCAATCTCACTGCTCATCTAATTAGCTAATCTATTTACCTGTTGGTCTCTAGGTTAGTCACTGCCATGGAGACATTTGACCTCCGGCAGCGAAAAGGCATTTTCATTGTTCAGTGTAAACAGGAGAAGTTAATCTCATCTCAGATCGTTTACCTTATTGGTTGCTGGTTGCTGTGTTGGAGATTGGAGAGGCCTTAGTTTGGTTTGTTTTAGAGTGCAATCAAACATAAACAATCCCAAAAACGCCTCAGTAGCTTCATCTTCAGGTTTAACTAGAAAACTGCTGTTGGTCAGTCATAGACCCACATACATCTGGAAATTTTGTGAGTGAAAGTTTAAAGTAGGAATGTACCTCCCATAGGCTATTATACAGTAACGTAAGAGGTCAATCCTGTGTTTGCAAAGCTTTGGCGGTGACATGGAGGTGTCCGGGTTTGTCTCACTTTGCAGCTCATGTGCAAATAACCTACTTCTGAGTTTTGGCTTCCCACTTCAGAACCACAGCAAGTGGTAGCAAGTTCTCAAAGTTTTCCGCATTTTTTTTTTTATATCATTTTAGCAAAGTATCATGTTAAGGAAACTTAGAACGTAGCGGTAACATGGGAAATCTGCATGTGGAGCATTACAGGCAGTATGCAGTAAGGCAGTTTCTGTCAGGTCACTCACCATTAATATGGATTTGCATATTGGAACCAAATTTGATATCATTAGTGTTTAGTCTAATACCAGCCAATAGAAGTACTCAGCCTTGGTACATTCCTGCTGTAAAAATGTAAAATGTGAATTACTGTTACACAACACTGTCACGTTCAAAAGACCGTTGAGTAGAAACCAGGCATGTGCTGATAATATGTAAGTGTTTTATTCTTCGTACGTAACCAATACTAGCAATTGTTTATGGACACTTTCTCCATTTGCTTACGTTTTGTGAAACCGTTTCGGAAAGTCAGTGAAACAAGCTCGTTCTACTTATGTTATAGTAGCTATAAACAGCCATCTCATTACCAGCCTCTTTTTTTATTAACTTATGCAACTTGTCATGTTACAGAGAAACCAGAAAGTGCGGAGCCTTCTGTCTTACAGACATGTCGGAAAAGTCACAGCTTTATCTCTGACTGTTACTAAAGCGCTTACACTGGAGACTCCGAAATAAATGCCTCCATACAGAAAACCTCACCTCCATCCATTTATATGGAGCATGCATTAGTTGTTCCAATAGAATGATAATGTGTTAGATTTTTTTTTCATTTTAAAGCAAACCACGTCGGCTTAAACCGCATCCCCGAGCCTTAAAGGGAATGACACAACAGCACTGTTTAAAATGCTGCCCAGTGAAAACAGGTACAAGTAAATGTGCAGTCTGTTTTTAAACCACACGATTGTGATATTGGAAACCATAATAATGGACAAGAGTTACATTTTATATTGTGATGATTTTATATCAGCCATGCCTGGTAGGAACAAGACACACATACCTCAGAAATCTACCTGTTAATGATACACACTGTTCATTTTACAACTGTAGGTAATTGCAGTGCTCATGCGCCTCAATACAAGCATCTCTCTTTCTTTTTTCTCTTTTGTACTGCCCTCAGATCTAATTAATGGACACCCCTTTAATTAATCTTGCTTATTTTTTTTTTTTTTAAACCACTAACAGCCTTTTCAGATTTAGAGCCTTTTGTAGTGCTGGTTTTGTGTGTGTGTGTGTGTGTGTGTCCCACGTTGTAGTGTCTTCGGACCTCAGGGATTGCACTTTCAGAAAGGTTTTCATGTCCAAACCTCGTCACATAAGTTTTGAGACATTTCTCCTACACGTATGACGGTACAGCAGATGTAAGATGTAAAGACTAAGCTAAATGGAAAAAAAAAAAAATTTTTTAAATGTACAAAATTTCCCTCATCATTCCCTTAATGTCCCTAACCCAAATGTAGACAGTCAATTAGGACATGTTTGGTGTCTTTTAGTGTCGCTTGCTTCCTTAGTTTTGGTCATAGGTATTCCTTTAACTTGGAGATTTGCAAAATGTAATAAAATAATAAAGGAAAACATTTCTTATTTCATGAAAATATGGCTAGGGCAAATCAGACTAGTGTTTGAGAGGCATTTTTAAATTCTTGTGTCATAAAATCAGTACAGAATTTTACCCAAGTCCCTGACCGTGAAAACCGGTCAGGTGTCGGATATCTAGCAGAGATAACCTTATGTAGATAAGGAGCTAGCTGTGAAATGCCTCTAGGCTATGAATTAAGCCAGGAATAAAGATAGAAATTGTCTTTGTGATCATATTTATTATTGTTATAGCTTAATGATTACAGATGAAATGAACTGCTAGACAATCATAGAAATCTTCAAACACTAATTTGCTTCCTTTTTTTGGAGGTAACCTTTAAACTAGAACTAGAAATTCTTGAAAAAGAAGCCTATCTCAGTTCAGGAACCTCTGTACTATTTCAGAACTATATATAGTTGAAAATGTCAAAATTTCATCAGGTGAAAAGTTTTCCCAGGCCTCCACACATAGTTTTCAATGCGCCATCGCAATATCGAATAGATCACACAGTACATCTTCATAAGTTAACATAGTTTTAAGTTTCTTTCTATGTTTGTGAATGTAGTTTGGTGGTTGTGATTAGGCATGATCAGTTATATGTTCATTAAACACAATATTGCTATAATGCATGCTTTTAGGTGTAGCACATACCCTGCCATTTGCATTTTAGGTAGTGTCTGGTTATCTCAAAATAAAACCGGACATCTGTCTAACTTTTGACTAGTGTAGGAAAAAGGAACATTGATTCTGTTCATCAAATGAGACTTGGAATTCATACTCTTTTTTCAGTGTTTGTAAACAATTCAGCAATTATGATCTGAACATTTTCAACCAGCACACACTTTGTGTAATCTTAGTTTTATCTTCTTGAGTTTTCACCTGAATTTGTTTGTTAAAAAGATTTGTACATCATAAGAGTCTAATATTACCTCAGTTACCTCACGTCTGCAGTTTGGCCTTCCTACTTCTGACCAATCAGTTCCAAGCTTTACAAATATGCAGATTTCTTCTTCTAATCTTCTTCTAGTGACCGAGTACTAAAATTGCTCAGCATTGTTTTTTTTTTGTTTTTTTTAAAGGCAAAACAAAGCATGCTGCATTTTAACTCTTTGTAAATAGACCCTAAAAGCTAAGTATTGATTCTCCAGTAAAGTGGATCATGCATATTTTTTTAAAAATCGGCCTGCTTTAAAAATGCCTATAGATACACCGTTTTATTAGCTAGTTTATTGATTGAGAATTTGGCTGAATGATTTCCATTTACACTGATTTGTTTAACCTCATAGTAGCATTATACTGTGCAGATCACATGTACATAAATAATACATTTTATTTTCTTATAATTGTGCATGTATATATATTTGGTAAGGCTTTACATGAAGGTTCTCTTTACTGCATTATTTAACATGAACAAACTCTGAATTTCAGCAATAATAAAGCACAAGTATTGTTAACAAAGTAACAAATAAAGTTAACAGATGTATTCATTTGTTTGTTTACTTTACACAGATGTTAAAAAAAATTGTACATTGATTTTTACTGCTGTTTGGCATACATTTGGGGGGAGCCATCTCGACAAACAACATTGTGGTAAAATTTGCTAGAGATTTTTTCTGCTTGCTTGGATTTTTCTTTCAGCAGTATAGGCAGCTCTGTGTTTATTAAGATGATTGTTTATATCTGTATTTGTTGGCTTAATTTTATTTACTGACGGTGTGGACACTAGGTGCTGATTAGTTGGCTTATTTTCTTTGTTAATGTTCTCAAAGATGTATTAATGCTGAAGTTCAGGGTTTGGTTCGTGTCAGTTAAGGAAATCCTAATGTAAAGTGTCATCATATATTTTAATCACTTTTATGCAATATAGCTACAATACACTGACTTTGCTTTCGTAATGAAAACGTAAGAAATGATGAAATCATGGAAACAGTTTTTGTAGCACTTAGCTGGGGTGGGATAATTAATCAGTGTGATGCTGTATCGTTTCAAGCGTGGAAACATCCATGGGCGTGTCCTTGAGCATATATGGAAATGAGAGGGACTCTGATTGGACGTGTCTCGATGCAGATGTGGGCGTGTTTGTGAGTCCAAATATGGAAATCTTCAACTTAAACTAACCTGAAAGAATTTCTGGAAATGGCTACCTTGAGCTAACTTGACATGATTCTTATGTGTAAATGTTGCTAATGCTAGCTAGCCGACTTATGATTTAGCTTGATGTGACTTCTGAGAAACGCTTCCTCTGCATGCATACACAAGCTACTTTTGAACACCAGCTGCCTTCTCAGAAATATCTTTGAATTCAGATATGGGCTTAAGGACACACCCACTAGTCGACCCTTGTTTGATGAGCTGTAAACAATCAGATATGGTGATCATACTGGGAGTTTATCACATTGTTCTACCCTGGCATCTAAGTTTATAAGTGTTTCTGTTTAAAATTTTGTAGGAAGTTGTATTATTGTAGCACCTTGTGCTTTTGTTTTGTGTCTTGGGCAACATTTTATATAAACTCTCATGGCATACTCCCTGTTTAAGTAAATATTTTATATGCATGCAATAAGCCTAATATTCTAAACATATAATGCTAAATTTCTGATAATGGCTTATGCACAGGGGAGACAAGTTATCTATATCCGTGTACTGGTTTCATTAAAATGTTGCCTTGTTTAACTTTTAAAGTTTAATATCACCTTAATTTTTTTACTTATTTTTCCTTCATGTGTAAACAACAGTGAAATAAAAGGACTAAAGTTATGCTGCTAGCTTTATAAATGTAATTTAGTTTTCATGTGAATCATAGTTTTCATCTCTAGTGGACCAAATTGTTTTGTTTATTTGATATTAAACAGGCAATAAACTCCACATGACTGTTTTTCATCCTGTTGCATAGTTTTGAACAGGGCAGCAGAGAGACACCAGAGGGCGCCTTTGCGCCGTCTTAAAGATCAGCAGTTCAAAAACACTTCGTTGTCTGTATCATATACCATAGATAATTCATAATATAAATAAAGAAGTATTCCAATCCCTTTATTATTTTTTTTGCACACATTATTGAATATAATATGACAAAAACATGCTTTTATTAAAAATCCAAAAATTTTTTTTTTTATATATATATAGATAAGTATTCAGTCCCTTGGGAAAGGCACACCAAATTGAGCTCAGGTGCATACTGTTTGTCTTGAGACAGTATCTAGACCTTCACTGCAGTCTTGGGCTTAGAAAGGCACTCACCTGTGTTTACAAGATCCCACAATTCACAATGCATGTCAGACCAAAAACCAAACCAGTGTCCAAGGATCTGTGCGAGGGTATAAACCCATTTCTAGCACTTTGAACGTTCCCAAAGCAGACTGGCCGCCATCATGATGAAATGGAAGCTGTTTGGAACCACCAAGAGTTGGCCATCTGGCCAAATTCAATAACTATGCTAGAAGGACCTTGGTCAGAGAGGTGACCAAGAACTAAAGGCCTTCTGAAGTCCTTCACAGCAGAGAACACAGATGCTCCCCATCCAGTCTGATTGAGTTTGAGAGGATCTGCAAGGAAGGATGGGAGAAACTGCCCAAGTCCTGGTGTGCCAAGACTTCCGCAAAAGACTCAAAGCTGTAATTGCTCTCAAAATCGCATCTACGAAGTACTGTTATTGTTTCTTTTGTTGAAGGAGATATCACATGGAGTGGTTGCCTTCAAGACTATCTGTGTGCTCTTTAAAGAGTGTGTGTAGTGGAATCGAAACGATCATGAAGGACTGGAATACCAGTGCGCTCTGCGTCAAGCCGTTAATGTATCATTTGCACGATAAACTGGGGATAAATTTGCTACCCAGTTGTTGAACCAGATGCGCTGGGGTTCTGTCTGTTATGTTACCATTGATAACCTTGTAAGTGACCATTGCCTGTGAGTTCTCCTTCAACAACAACAAAAAAAGACAATTTACCACACCAGGTTTGTGTGGTTATTTCTTTTAAATAAATGCAGATTCTTGCACTGATCATTAAAAGTTCAAATCCTGCTATAATAATCTGGTGTCGATGTGCCTGAAGATGAAGTATTTCTTTATTTGTAAATAAAGTAGTTCTTTCTTTTCACGCCTCTGATATGCAACGTTTTCTCATTGAATTTTTTCAATATTACAGATTTATTTGACTTGATTCAGACCTCAGCAATGATCGTGGTACAGCTAATAAAAATAAATAAATAAATAAATAAATAGATAGATAGATAGATAAGCATAGTGCATAAGTTTCCAGAGGAACAGGTCACTTCAGCCAAAAAAAATCCATCAAGTGCAATGTCCTGTTTCTCTGGAAACATTGCTGTAATTTGTTCTGCCCACTATATGCATGTAAGAACTAGATTTACTTTCTTTTTAGAAAGAAAAGAAAGTTGCTTAACAGAAACTTATAAGGGTAATTTATGTCATATGTACTCATTTTAAATTCATATACAGTATAGTCAATCCCAAAAGTTGAATGAAGTTAGGAGCACAACCAATAAGATTTATATTATATACCAACAACTCATTTAGTTATAGGTTTTATAGGTCCTTCGTAGCTTCTTTGTTATCACAAGTAACAAAAACGGTAAAAATATATATATAGAAAATATGTATATATATATCTATATATTAGTAGTGTTAAATTCTTTCTGCTTCTTACAAATAACTTGTGTCCACACTTTGCCTTGGTTATATTCCTCCTCATATCTCACTTTTTATAAATAGAGTTATAAATAAAAAGAGAGTTAAGTCTAGGAGCGAACTGTTGCATATTGATGATTTCCATGACGAATAGAATGACTGGTTGTGTGTCTGTCTGTGTTGCTGATTCTACATGTCTTCCACTGAAATGTTAAGCATATATCACATAGCTATGTGTTCTCTCTCCCTCACTCTGTCTTACACACACACACACACACACACACACACACATACTAAAAGAATTCTGCGGTGATTATACCAGGCAACCAGCCGAAAGCTTGAAATCCTGTATTTGCTTACACAAACAAATCCACACACACTAAAGTCTGTCTCTCCTCAGCTCAGTCACTCCAAGCTCAGAGATAAAAATCGCAAACCTGTAGTAGTCTAAAATTAATCATCTCCAAATGGAAATGATCCCACATGACTCCACTATTCTCATTTTATTGTAACTTTGAGTCAACGTATGATTCATTTCATACAGAAGATGACTCACTGGGTTTCTCTTCTCTGCGCCATTAATAGTCTAGGCAGTGAAAAATGAACGCCATATGCAGTCGGGCTGAATAGACTGAATCCACTAACAAGAAGCTTTGATTCCAAGGCATATGCAAGAAATAAAGAGATTTCTGTTAAGAGAGTTCTCTTATACTAGGACAGTACTCAGTAATGCGGTGGGGTGATGAGGTGGGAGTTACAAAAGCAGATTTACTCTTAAAATTTTTATCTGTTTATAGTTACATGTCTTTTGTGAACAATGTAAATAATAACTGAGGTAGAAATATAGCAATCGTTTGATGATTTTTGATGCATCATTATAGAAATGTTATCTCATTTGTTGTAATTATGAGCACAGTTATAAACACAGCCTTCATAGAAAGTGTTACCAAGACATCAACCGGCTAAAGAAGTGACTCAAATACAGGAGCTAAATAAGTCTTTGGAACAGTGGCGTCTATGAAAATGCGGGTTAGAGATGAAAGAGACATTGAGCTCCGTCTGCAGAAACCATTCCATCCCTTCATCGTGTCCATGCGTTAGTCAGAAAATGACTTCTTTGTGCCGCAGACCTCGAAATCCCTCAGACATCGACTAAAACAGATGACAAAGCTGAAGATCATGGGGAAATGACACACACTGCATAGCTACGAACCATGTAATGTGTGTCAGAAAATACCTGGGGCAATACCATTAAGAGATCTAAAATAGTATTCAAAGTTCAGACCTCAAAATAGTGCTGAGTCATCTGAAATGAGAAAGGGAAACATGTTGGGTCATGTTCTTAATGTAGCGGTGCTGTTCCAGGTAAGGAGGGTTGCAAAGTCTTAGTGAAATTTCAATAAGTATACTTCTTGAAATGAATACATTAGAACTTTCAGACTAGAGGAAAGATTTTTTTATTGTTCTGAGAACTGTTGGAGGAAGTACCAGCTTATTTTTTTTTTTGGTGCCCGCACTCGAGGGGCATCATAGTTCTTAGAATGCCGTTTTGAGGAACTTTTTTTAGCCCCTACATCAGGTAGGTACTCTCCCTGCACAAGAGGAACCACGAGTGATGTAAGTATGATTGGTTGAACATGTGAGCCAATGCAGCACCAATTTTAAAAAGCCATGTAAAATGTTAGCCATGTTAAAAGCAGGATTGCTGTCGTCCCGAAGTGCTTTAAAGCCAGCACCATTGTTCCCGTGCCAAAGAAGTCTTTAGTGTCCTGCCTCAATGACTATCGTCCTGTTGCACTCACACCCATCGAGATGAAGTGCTTCGAGAGGCTTGTCATGAGGCACATCAAGACCCTGTTGCCTCCCTCGCTGGACCCCCTGCAGTTCGCCTATCACCCCAACCGGTCCACAGATGATGCCATTGCCACCACCCTACATCTGGACCTCACACATCTGGACAATAAG
>JAQQZX010000008.1:17140316-17176343 GCA_030068355.1 Notoglanidium maculatum | reverse complement strand
TAGAAGGAAGTTATTAAGCATCCATTGTCTAATGTCCTTTACACATTCCTCAATTTTATTAAGCTTGTGTCTCTCATTTGGCTTTGACATACAATTGTGTGTCATCAGCATAGCAGTGGAAGATAATACCACGTTTACGAATAATATTACCCAGAGGGAGCATATATAAAGACAAAAGCAGTGGCCCTAAAACAGAACCCATGATACCTATTTTTGGTATTTTGAAATGAATCAGACCAAGAAATCAATAGAATTAGACCACAGGAATCTAAGGATGGTGTTGGAGTTGACTGAAATTCTTCTCCTACACTTCTTGGAATGTTTTGTAAAGATAGAGTGGAGTTACTGGCTTTGCAACATGGATATACCATTATCCTGCGTGATCTTCTCAAAGCAAACAGATTTTTCCTGCTAAGTAATTAAGTCTAACTTTACACAAGGTATTGAGTTGTGGGATCAAGTTACACACTTGGTAGCCTTAGTTTGCGGCTTAGATATATTTTCTGATAGCATCATGGTTACACCTTCTTACAAAATAACCACCATATCAGCTTTGTAAAACATTTACCAGGGCTTGTGCAATTTGATATAAAACTCACTTTTCTTTCACACGCACTTCCACAGAGTCAAAGAGAAATAACATAATGTGAGGAAATACTATATTACTGCTTCTTATTGTAATCAGAGCCCTCTTTGTTTTCTCTTTTTTAGTTCAAATAAAGCATAAATATTAACCAGTACTCTTCATCACTCTGATAAAATCAGTAGGGCAGTTTATAAACATTAACACACCACGTTTAAACCATCACCCACGAACGATATCGCACAACGCACCATGGTGAAGTCAATTTTTCCTGCTTTTGGACAAGTTGTTTTTGTTTTGGATCAGATAGCAGGTGATGCATGGAGACGCAAATCTTTTCCCACAGACGTTTGTTCAGTTCACCAAACACACCCCAAACAGTGCACTTCCTGTAACACAGGAACTGATAGTACTGTTCAATTCTATCACCGTCAGACTGGATATATTATCTTATTCTTTAAGGACCTTGTTTTCTCACAGTGCTACCACGTGCGCACACACACACACACGTTTGGCGCAATATCCTTGTGAGGACCTTTGATTGGCATAATTATTAATGCAGCTGATTAGCTGATTAGCATAATGCAGCTATGCTACATGTTAATCTGACCATAACCATAACATCAATAGACAAAAGGAAACATTTTGGCTCTTTCTGTAATTTTTGGAATTACGCCCAGGATGGGGTCTCCTTCTCCTGATCTTTTTAGAATTACCACTTCAAATCAATTCATCAATTCCTTGTAATCAACAAAAATAATTATTGTTGAACAGTATCAGTATTCACTAGGATCAATGTAGTAAAATACCTCCATCAGCCAACTTCCACAAATAACTAATAAAACTAAATGAAATAATTACTAAAACCATACTTAATAAACACTTAAAGAACTTATGAGTCCTTCTTGGTAAATGGGAAACAACAGCTTTATTGCAGGCAAACACATCTGTCTGAGTCCATTCTGGAATGAAGTCAAAAATGAGGTAACTTTTTTATAGACTCAGCGTGTTAGCATCTCATCAAAACCACAATCCAGACCCTAATGGCTGCCTACAGCTTTTATATAGTTTTGGGGGCTTTTTGTGGATTGCCTACTCCTGCCCTCGCTTTTTTATTATTTATCTTAAATGGTTGCCTAGGCCTTGTTTCCCTTGCTTTTTACATTATATGGTTGCCTAGGCCTTGCTTATTTTTTCTGCTCTCATCTAGTGTGTATGTTTTTTTTTAAAAATTATATTCAACTTATGGGTTGTTATTTTCTCTAACACCTATCTATGCGAATATGCTTGCTATTTTATATTTAACTTAGGTGTTATTTATGTTTAACACTAGTATGTACGCTTCCTTTCTCTCTTTCTAATCTCTCTGTATGGTTCAATCAAGCATTATCTGCTAACTACTGGTATGCATCAAGTCTTATAACAGAAAAAGCGCAAACAAATGTTTATAAAAATATTCAAACAAAAACCTCAACAAATTCCAAAAGAGAGAAAAAAAAACACCATACAAATGTTAGGAAAAGAGACCATAACATATGCTAAATAAATGCTTTTTTATGTCTGCACTAGCTGCTGATGGTTTAACAAGTCTTGTTCACTACAGCTGAACCATGGTTTCACACTATGCTCGAGCCGTCACATCACAACTTCACATTTTAAGAGATTATCATGTACTGGCTGCCCTTTTCTTCTGTTAAAAAAACTTTTTCATTATCTGTAATATGTTTTTCCTAATCATTTTTATTTTATACCTACTTTAATCGACCACACTATTAACATAACACATCTTGATTTGGTAATATTATTCCATGCTTCCCTGCATATATGCTCCAGATCTATCAAATTCTGAGACGAGTCATTCCACGGGTTTTAGATAGGATTTAGATTCGAGTTCTGACTGAGCCGTTCCAAAACCTTGAGCTTTTTCTAAAGACATTCCTTTGCCGATTTGGATTTGTGCTTTGGATTGTTATTGTGCTGGAAGGGCAAAATTTTCTTCTTCTGCTATCTAACAGAGCCTTGCAGGTTTTTAATGAATGCCAAAATACATTGGTATTTGTAGCTATCCATGATTCCCTCTATGTTGACCAGAGCTCCAGTCTTAGCTGTAGAGAAGCAGCGCCATTGTATGATGCTGCCACCACCATGCTTCACTGTGGATATAGTGTTCTTCATGTTGTGCCAAATATATCTTTCAGAAGTTCTACTTTGACTTATCAAATCATAACACATTTTGGGACATGATTTAGGTGGGGCTGGATGGGTTTTTTTTAATTGATAAAAGGTTTCCATCTAACACCCTAGATACATACATGTAAAGAATAAAAGGGATTATTGTTACATACAGGGACTGACCAGTACTTTTCAAATATTCTTTTAGCTTTAGTTTAATGTTGAAGCCTCCCTGATAAGTTTCATTAGAATTAAATTGCACAAAAACATATAAAAGGTTACATAATTAGGAAATAATAATGCACTAACATTTTTGGTGAAAAGTTGTTCACATGCTGATTAGCTACCAGGTGTATGATACCAGCTAAGGCTAAGTAGTCAGTTTAGGTCTGAAGAATGTTCACGCAAGCCCATTTTCTGCACGAACCTGGATCACACTGATTGATTGCTAAATGACACAGAATGTTGTAATTTATTTGAGCACTTTCAGCATTTAATATAGCACAGTCTGTAACAGACTGTAACAGCACTCAACAGTAGCAAAAACTCTTGTCAGATGTCTGACAAATGTCAGAACAATTTCCACCCCTAGTGATTTCTAAGACAAGTTACTTATGTAACATGGGACGCTGAAGCAAGACGTTTTGTGGTCATATCTGGCAAAAGCATAGAATATTTTTTTTTCTAGATCTGGTTTGCACATTTATTGTGTGTGTACTTGTTTGCTGTACTTGTAAGGATGAAATGTTCTCATAAACACAGTCATGTGACAAAAATTAAATTAAACCCATTTTGTACTTGTTGGACCAACTGAGAGAGACACTTTTATAGGGCCTATCTGCATATTGCAGGCTTCTAGGCCTTCAGTGACTCTTCGATGGCAACACATATCTTGCTTGTGACAGTAAGAGCAATCCTGTTTGCATAACTCAGGAACAAAGTTTTGCCAATGATTATGGCAATGTATTGCATTTGGAAAGATTGGGACAGTGTGTGTTCTACAGATGTTTTAACATTTTTTTTGTAATCGTTCTCGTTCTTCCGAATGCTTTGGACTGCATGTAGACTGCTTGCATGCGTAAAGTTCTAATTTCATCTTATCGTGTGATTAACCATCTAAATAAACTAAAATTATTTCTATATAAAAGCACTTGCTTAGAAAGATAAGTAATAATAATAAAAACCATGCATGACTGAATAAACAGCAATATACTTTTAAATGCTTAACCATTAGTGAGTGATTCATATCTATAGATAAGAATAAGAGATCAGTTTGAAGAGGTTATATTTTGTTTCATATTGGCGCATCACATTACCACTTGACTAGAGCCATGGACGGTGAACAATTCAATTTAATTTTATTTATGTAGCACTCTTAACAATGAACACAATGTCACAAAGCACCTTTACAGGAATCTGGGTATAGATTTAGATCCCTAATATGCAAGACAGTGGTAAGGAAGAACTCCATGAGAAATCATGAGGAAAAAACCTTGAGACTCAAAAGGAAATCCATCCTTTTCTGAGTGACACCAGATTGTGATTGAGTCATAACTCGTATACAGCAGTTTACTAAAGTCAAACAGTACCGAGTGAGACTCAGTATGATCACCAGAGTCCATTTTGATTTTATTAGAGTTTATAGCTTTAACTCTATAGCATCTGAGTGAAGTTATCCATTATATAATGAAGGAGAGATGAAAATAGACTACTTTCAGTGGTTGAAATCCACATACTGCCCAAGTCAAACCAGCCATCTTTAGGTTGTCCATCCTTGGCTAAAGTAAGTGATTCTCAGATGACGATAACTCCAAGCAGATGCTGATGCATCAGGACAGAAGAGATGCATCTGTTTTGAACCTCAGCCAGGAAATAAATGCATGCACTTAAGGCCAGAATGTGGTTACCACATTTCCCGTGTTAAGTCACTTGTTGTATGGTCTCTACTTTATTTCCATTACAGGTCATTTCAAACTTTCAGCTTTTATAAGCTATATCAGATTTTCAGTCCCTCTGAAGTTTACATATGCTTTGTGAGTATTTGGTAGAATTGCCTTTAAACTGCTTGAACTTGAAGCAAACTCTTGGTGTATTCTTCCACAAGCTCCACAAAATCCTTTTTGCTCATTTCTTCTGACAGAACCGATGCAAGGTTAGGTTTGCTGAGACATGGGTTTTTAGTTCTGTCCACCAATTTTCGATGAGATTCAGGTCAGGACTTTGTCATGGCCAAATACAATGTATTCCGTGTTTTCTTTAATCCATTTGTTACATCTTTGGCTGTATATGATCATTGGCCTGCTAGAACACTTGGTTCACATGGAAGGTCACAGAAAGACACATTAGTGTATGTAGCCTTTTGACACAGTAAAATTCTCATGTAGAGAATTAAAGCTCTCTCTCAGTTGTTGTTGTGGAATGATTTATGATGTGAATAAATGTAATACCCTAACTGGTCCTGTTACCCTGTTACAGCCTTTTTCAAGTACTTCGATGCTGGTTCAGTGAACGCACAAACAGTTTTGATTTACTTAAATACTTTATTTCATTGTAAATCACATCGCATTCAGATTCAGAGTTAACTGAAACCTTTCACAGTGCAAACACTCAAATCTACATTCAGAATAAAACCTCAGTAGTGTTAATAGTGTCTTCATCATGTGCAGTACATGTGACTAAGACATGTGTCCTATCATGTGGTAAAATAAATGAATACTGATATTTGAACCTTCTGTAGTCACGTGAGTAGATTAAAACACTAAGACGTTAAATGAGCAGCATATTTGACAGATAACAAGAAGGTTTGAATATAACTATACTGTATAGTTCATAAATAATAAAAAAACAAAACTGTAACAAAAGGCAGAATTCACATCCATATGGAAGAAAAAAAAATATATATATACATATATTTCCTTGTATCCAGTATATATACTGAATTGCTTTTTAATCAGGTTCACTGACTGGACAATGCACAACATATTAGCCATTTCTACACTGTTTAGTAACGGGAAAGGACCACCAAAAGACCATAGAGAACCAGATATTATTAGGTGGACCCTTCTCAGAACAGCAGTGACAATGCCATGGTAACAGTGTGTGTTGTGCTGGTACGAGTGTTATCAGGTACAGCAGCAGTGCTGTGGTCATAAACTGACAAAGATAAAGGGTTAACACACACAGTGCATGGAAAAAGATAAACTATGGTCTCTAACTGTACACCTACAAGCCGAACCAACAATGTAGGAGTTTAAAAACATGGGCAGCAATGCTGCTGTAACTTATACTCTCATCAGAACACCACACAGCAAACAGGTTCCAGTCAGTAGTTATACGTATAAAAAAATCACCGATGTGATGAGAGCTACAAGTGTACATAAAAGGCAACTCGGTGTGTTTTTTTTCTTTTGGAAAATATATGTAAATATATTTCTCTGAACAGATCCTGACCAATCAGAAATCCATTTACAGCATCCAAAGATTTGAGTGATGAACATAAAAATAATTACGGATACAAGTGCATCAAAAAAGAATCATGTTACATTCAGTGTCAATGACCTCTGTCTTTCCTCCTACACTCTCACACTCTCACATAGTCTTGTTCTTATTTGTCTCTCACACATTCCATGCTCTTAGTCACTCACACACACACACACACACACACACACTCTGTCTCTCACTTTCTCACACACGCACTGATTCTCATAGTCTCTGTTCCGTATCACATCCCAGGAACTCCACCCTCAGTGCAATGTCATTAACCCAGCCTTTTGGATGGATGCGGATAAATCGGGTGAACAGTGGAGGCTCGAACATGTTCAGCTTTTCCTCATCTTGCTCGCTGTTCCCTTCAAAGATCTGCGAATGAACAGACACATAATATATTACTAACAATATACAATAGACTAGAATTATATTTCTGGCACAGAATTTATTTTCTTTTTACGCTGTGTGTAATTATAATTGTGGATGTAGGTGTGTAGCACAAATATATATATATATTTTTAAAGAATTGAAGAGAAGAATTGTCATTCACAGGAGAAGGATTTAAAGAGTCATTTATGAGTCAAATTCAAAGATTCAATTTCAGAATGTACTTTTGGGAGATTTAAATGAGAACAAACAAAAAAACAGGATTGGTCATGTATAAAATGTCTGCTGGAGTTTCTTCAGGAGTGAACAGGAGTGAGATTAAACGTATAGTCATGTGTACACTTCTAGACTCAACTTTTGTAAGAAACTCTTCATTCACACAAACCTTCTCCTGCTGGGTTCCCGGTTCGGTAACCATGGCCCAGCCGTGGCCGTCATCACTAACATAGATTGAGAACTCAGTCACCATCATGTTTGTGAACAGGGATCTGGCTCCCTGCGTGACAATACCAGTGACTCTCTTCACCACCTTAAAGTCCACCTGCAGCCACTCGTAAGGGTTATTAGTCTGAGGAAGGAAGGAAGGAAGGGTAAAGAAAAGAAAAACAGTTACAAACTGTGCAATAACTCTAGAGTCATCCAGTCTTTCCATTCATTCACCTTTCCACAAATAAATGTCATTTTGTTTAATAAATAAAAAAAATTTCATCCTTAGACAAACTTTTGTGCAAAAAAAAAAGCTTACATTTTATTGAAAAAATATTGAAACATTGAAAATTAATCAATTCAAAGAGCCTAGAGATTTTGGTTAGGATTAAATAAGTGTGTATTAAATGTGTGTGTGTGTGTGGCTTCTTTCAGAGGGAAGTGGCGAAAGTGATGAGTCATGTTCGGAGAGCAAGACAATGGGTCTCGCGTCTCACTCCAAAACAGACAGCTAGAGGAAACTCCTCACAATAGTGTTTAAATGAGCAGCTGCCAAGCAATACCAGATTACTGATAAGCCTCATTCGTAGCTCGCACTGGGCCAACATTTTTGGTAGCAATGGTGCTAGAAAGGCCAAAATCTTTCTTAAAGAATTCCATCACATTCTGGTCTTGATTTTTGGACAAAAAAGGACATACGACAAATACTTTGATATACAGTAGGCTTGTATGGATATACATTTTGATATATTCAAAATAACACTAAAATATTGTGTAGAAGAATTATTATGAATGAATTCAATTTTGTAAAGTCTGAACGAATCTAAAGAAGCATCACATGATGAAGGAAATCTCATAATGAGAGGTCATGCTACAGCTCTGATTGAGGAATAATTTAGATTTTTTAAAATACTACTGTAATATCATGCTATAAACAGATCAATGAAGGAATCCTAATAGATTATATGGATGCCTGGATGAATATATTTAGCATGTATGGAGATAAACATTTGGATCAGTATTTCTGGAGGTACCTTGGGTCTCCATGCGTTGGCGCTGCCCTCTTGGTTGAGTCGGGCGAGGTCTGGCCTCCATGAGTTTCTCCAGCTTTGCCTGAAGCTAGAAGCACTAAGCTGATTGTCGAGAATCAGTCCTCTCTGCATTCCTAATGGCAGTGAGCAACCTGAAACATGAGCATTCACATCATCAGTTATTGTCCTGAAAACATTAGCATGCTGTGACTACAGTGAGATACATGGGCTTTTTGTGATTTTAGAGCTACACTGGGACCAAAATTGAGTACATTGGTGTTCCAGACTACAGACAGACATAAGCGGTACTCAGAGGTTTGCATGAACGTTATGCAAATCCCAGAGTTATTCATATAAAGTATCGTTTTATAATTGTTTTTTGCAAAGAAAGAAAAAAACACCATTTCTTTCTTCAGTCCGCATTTTCTATCCCTGATTTTTTTTTTTCTGGGCTTAAAAGCAAGTCCTTGGGTTCAAATGTGATTGTCTACATACTAATGAAAAACCCTATCTCAGTCTCTAGGGTTAGGGTTAGGGTTAGCCAACTTTGGAGGCATGAATTACCTGCAGCTAATTTGCATAATGTGAATGGGAAAATCTAAGGAGCTGTGTAACCCGAGTCAGAGCACAAGTAATTTCCCCTGTGTAAAAATTGCAGTAACTTAAGTCACTGAATCTGAATATGGTCCAAAGATTATTATTGACCAAAACCGGTAGAGTCAATGATGCATAATTCAGAGAACTGTGTTAAATGACTCTATATCAATGATGTATTAAGTCATTAGGAGACTGCAGTAGTTAAATAGTGTCTAAAGACATAGTGTCTGTGTCTGTGTATATACTCACTGTTGAGGTCACAGCCCAGAAGTTCAAACCTCAGAGCAGGCTTGGTGACATAGGTGGATGGATGAATGCGAATGTAGCGACCAATGATTGGAGGAGAGATGAGGTTCTCGTTTACCTTGGAGCCATCCAAGTTTCCATTAAATTTCTAGTGAAAAAATGATACCATCAATTGTACCCATTTTAAGTCGTGCTTATTAATACACATAAGTCATAATAACAAATTTATGTATGTATCCTAGAAAAGACTGGTGGTAGGGTTACCTGTTGGCAATTGGAGATTTGAGGTGGTATTAAGTCTAGAATTTGTGCTATTGAGTTTAAACAATGGGGCTAGGAGTTTTATTTGTTTCAAGAAAGTTTAGGGGTTAGTGCCAAGATTGTGTAGAAGCTAGTCGATGACGCTAAGCCACATGTGCAGCCTGGGAGTTTAGATATGAAGATAAATTTTTCACACTGAAGGCTGTGAAGGCCAGATTTTGGTTTTTAGGGACAAATAATACGGATCGTATGCTGATTGTAGGTTTTGGGGCTATAGGTGTTTGTTGAGGCCAGATGTAGGGTCTGGGGTTGAAGGGAAGGTCTTGGAGCAATTAAGTGGTGTTGTGTTTTGTCAAGGGTACAAGAATATGTGTTAATGTCAGTTGTGGAGAAGTGTTGAGGCTAGCATTTGGGCTTTGATACTAACATATTCAGACTCGCTGCTGTTTCCTTTGTACGTCTTCCACGTTTTCAGGTCCAGGCTATAGCTGATGGTGAAGATTACAGTGTACATGTCTTTGAAACTAAATGAAGTTTTTGCACCCTGTGTCTGGATCCCGTGGACCACCATGGGCCGTGACAAATCCACCTAAAACACACAAAAGTATTAGTTCTGGAGAAGCTCTATACAAACTAGCATCTTTATTTTTTGGCCAAACTGTTCATTTTTCTATGTTTATACCTCTATACATCTATACAACATTATGTCCATGAGAAAAGTTTGTTTCTTGTAACTCATGGGCTTGGAAAGTGGGAACACAAGGCATCAGGAGTGTATCCTTTAACGCTTGTTATATCTTCAAACAAACAGGTTATTGTACCTGGATCCAGGAGGTCTCGTTTTTGCCGATCCATGCGTTTACTGATCCAGATAAGTGCAATCGGGCTAATTTTGCCTCCCACTTATCTGTCAGACAAGGATAAGAGTCAGAAAATATCAGGGTTTTGCTCTGAACATGTAAAATATTTCTGATGTAAATTTGACTTTTGAGCTATTTTGCTAGTAATCAAAAAAACTGAAGGTGTTCATACAACAGTTACTGGTATTCAGGATTAAACAATACAGATAGATATTAGAAGACTTATAAGATCTTTAGATATTATTTTACCATAATGATCGAATTCAGTGAGTTGCTCATCAGTTATCCACCCTGACTGCATTCCCAAGGGCTGAATACATTCTGCAAGACCAGATCAGTTCAATCAGAGACAAAAATTGATGCGGTGTACGCAAAGAAAAAACAACACAAAATGTTCAAAACAACAGTCACATCCATGATTAAGTTCAGAAGGATTTATTTTAAATCTCCAATTGTAAAAGCAATTCAGACTACATGTTACATTCACATTGCATTATAGCTGTTTCTTACGTTGGTTATAAACAAGAAGTTTGGCTCGCATGCCAGAGAGTTGGTGATCTCCAATGGTGCACTCCACCAGCCAGGTGCCCCCGAGTGCTGGTCTCATTTCAATGCTTCCAAACACACCTGCAAAAAGGGAGGAGGAGAAGAACATCAGCATCGCCTGTTCTGGAACAAGACGATTTAAATCTTGAAAAATAAAAGTGGGACGATGCTTTTCGTTTTAAAAAGCATTTTGGGAAGTTTTATTAAGAAATTGGGTGATAAGTTTTTCTATGCATCTTTGAGAGTCTGTCACAGTTCTTCTGGAGACTTTGATGGTCACACTTGCGTCATTATGATTTTATACTAATATGTTATATGTTTCTTTCCTTGCTGACATATAAATGTCTTTTTGGTTGGAACAGTCATTTAAAATGACAAAGTCATAAAGACAAAATTTGTATTAACAATTAGGGTGCCTAATTACTTTACATACACATATTTATTAATTGTGTACGTGTCATTGTCATGTGTGTAACCCGTGGTCATTTTAGTCAATACATCTAAAATTGCAACATTCTCACCCCTATATTGGCTTTACCTCATTTCTGTTCTACTGGTAAACAGGATCCAAATCAGCTAGAATTTAACTCTAACTCTACTGTTACCAAAGTTAAATAGATCACCCCCCCCCCCAAAATGAAAATCTTGTTTGTTTACCAGGATAAAGGTTGAAGATGCCCATTCGGTGTTCCTGGTCTCTCCCAATGCTAAATGGTATTCCATGGAAATGCACAGCATGAAACTCTCCACCACTACCCACGTTTAGCAGATGCCAGCGAGATGTCTGGTGCTGCGCCACCACCAGGCCAGGTAGAGTATCTGCGACGTGTCCATTTATTGCTACATCAAAGTGAGAAACAGAAAGAGCAAACTAATTACGGAGGCTCATAAATGTACATTTACTGTACTAAGTCAATACGTTTTTATTATACTATTAAAAAGGCAAAAATTGGATTATCAAACAAACTGTAATTGCCTTAAAAAGGTCATTTGTTCCTGATACAATTGCTGAAGGCGTGTGGATGCACTAAACAAATGCATTCTACTATAACATACAGCATGTAACTGGAATTTGACTTGTACCAGCAAATTTGTTGCTGGTCTCAAACCAGGGATCGTCTATTCTGGCCCGGCATGGTGATGTACAGAACTTCCTGATGTTGTAATCCAGATACCAGCTCTTCCTCTCATCAAAAACGGTAAACAGGAGGAATAAATCCTGCACTCCCGGTTGCATGCGGATGCGTGGCTTAAGAGTCCCGGGACGACAGATCAGCAGTGGACCAATCAGACCAGAGTTTATGTCCTTCTCCTGGGACACACAGAGACATGTACATACTGTATGCAGATCATGCATGTCATTTTGTCATTATTTAAAGCATAGTTTATTAGAGTTTGAAAAGTCACAACAGCTCACTCTCCACATTATGATCATAACAATATAAGTTGTCTATATGTTTCTCTGCACCTTTCTATAAATAGTTTAACTATTTGGAAATCTTATAGAAACTTGTGGCAATGTCATAATACTGGAATTAAATAAAAAGTCATGTGCATTTTTTTTATTGTCGTCATCTGTGTCAAATATAACCATTAGGTCACAAACCACTAGTACAAAGAGCCATAAAGCCAGTCACAATGTTATAATGAAAATCTGCCTGGAAAATTTCATGATACAATGTCACTTGTCTTTGACGTCAACCTAAAATCAGGATTGATGAAAGCAGCTTTTAAAAGATAGCTGATGTTTATTAAAAAAAAGTCTTTAAAAATGTCATTATGAAGGTGTTATGCTTGAAGTAATATTGCATACCATATTAACAGTAGAGTAATAGGCTCCAGCCTTGCAGTCAAAGTCTTTGGACGACGGTCCTTGTCGTTTAGTAATTTTCCAGTTGTAGACCCTCTCTTCCCCAGGAGGCACTGGGTCGCCAGGTCCCTCATCCTCCCGTAGCTCCACCCCCTGTGGTGCAGAGCTTGCCATGGTTCTGTCATACACGCCATGTAGGTGCAGGGAGTACGGTCTGGAGGCAGTGTTCCTAAAAACTACCTGTAACAGATGACAAACAGGAAATTCTCAAACTCAGGCCTGTCACCAGTCATCTGCAAATCAACTAAGGTTGAAGATTTTAAGGAAAACTCCATCCTCAAATTGTACTGTTAACAACAGCATATATTAGAAACAGTAGGCTATATATGAAATCTCACCATAGCAGTGACAAGGAGACATGGATAGTCATATAGCAGATGAAATGGTAAACTATATAATGCCACAATCACCAGATAGCCTTAAAATTTGCAATCAAATCACACATTTCCTTCTCAAAAAGCATTTCTGATGACAAGTAGGATCACACTTACAGTAAGAACTTCATTAACCTCCACCTTAATCACAGGACCCATAATCCCAAGGTGTTCATCTAGCTCTCCACGTTTCACAGGATTCTTGAAATCTCTGTCATGATATGCCCGGTACACAACTTTCTTGTAGGCCGGGAAATATTTTCTCATTCCTCTCTTCGTCTCCCTGCATAGACAAATTATACTCACATCATATAATATTCGGAACAGCTTGAGTTCACACTGCGTTGTGCTTTATCGATTAAAAGACAGTGTTGAGCATATAGGACCATATTCAGAGATGAGTTAGCTGAGTACAGTGAGGAAGCAATATTAAGTCCAGCACCACTGTCTGATAGTCTGATGTAACCACAATATGTTACACTGAAATTCATGTTTTGGGCTATAAATAATCTAAAAAAAATGCATGCTTTCTAAGACCAATATGAAATAAATAAATATATGACACTGTCAATCAGACTACTCGATGGTTGGTTGGTTGGTTGGTTGGTTGGTTGGTTGATTGATTGATTGATCGACCGATCAATTGTGTTGTCCAAGATTGTGCTTTGTCGAAGCAAAATTTTAAAGTAAATAAAATAAGAATTAGTAAAATGTGCTGGATCAAGTGCTATTTTACAATGCATAATCAATGGTGAGCTTAGAAAACCAAGTTAGGTAGTAAAAAGGTGATGTATGAACTATTGGACATAAATTGCTGCCTCGGAATACGGCCCGCAGTCAGATTCATACTCCACCTGGCACTGATGAGTTGGGAAGGTTTGTCAATCCCATAATCCCACATGATTTCCTCTGCTGCGATGTAATAGCTACGGAATTTTGATTCACTGGACCTGATATCAATTTCTTTAGTTGAGTCGATGTTCTGAATGGTTTTGTTCTCTTCGTCTTCGTAATCGTCATACTCCAAGGATGGAAGGTTCTTCGTGTAGGTCTCGTTCTGTGAGGAGTTTGATGGCGAATTCTGAGAGCTCAGCTCCAGATGTGGTGCATCTTTGTAGGCATAATTGTGAGGATCTAGGCTTTCCATCAGCTTGTCCAGCTCTAAAACTGAGTCTTTTAGAACATCATTGTCATGCATAGCATCATGTGTTTTTATGGTCTCACCCATATTCTTTTCTAATAGCTCTGTCCGAGTCCTCTCTGTTAAATTATTGGTATTGGGACCCAAATCAGAGGTCATATTCAGCCCTGATTTCTGAATGAATTTCTTAAACAAGTCAACTGATGGACTCTTTTGATTTGATTTTTCAGGTTTATTTACATCCTGGTATCTCACTGTTTCATTGTCTTCCATCTTAAACACGCCATCTATTTTTGTCCATCTCTGGCTCATCAATTCTGGGTCAGGTCTACTGGAATGAGAGGGAGGATGCTCACTCTTTGCTTCTGTGTCATTCTCTACAAATGCAAGTCTCTTCTGGCGTTTTGAGGAACTCATCTCCATGTTGAGTTGATCCAGAATATCCTGCGGAATTCCTCCTTGGGAGAGAACATCCAAATCCTCGGCATTATCCACTGGGACAAGTTTTCTTTTGCATACCAGGGTGTTCTTCTCCCCTTGTTTCTCTAGGGGCATCTCGATGTCATTTTGCTGCTCTGTTTCGCTTGTGTTGCTTGACATTTTCTGGCAAACCTGAATAGCTACAGTTCGGTTCCTCTTCCTGAAGCCCCGTGGGGTTGGAAAGTGCTTATCTATGTGATCCTGCAAGTCATCATAATCATCAATGTCCACCAGGGGGAGCTCTCGATCAACCTCACAGTTAAACACAGAGTACCGCACGCTCATCCCTTGTGCTTTCAGAGTGGGGTCGAAGGCACCGATCTCCCACTCACCTGGACAAATAATTTTTACATTAAGGAACTGATGAGCATACTAAGATTACATTATTACACAGATATTATAAAATTCAATGGTCATAATGTGATTTGCATACAACTAGTTCATGACTGATTACTCTTCATTTGCTTCTTTTATTGCAATTATAGTAAATTATTTGGTACATCTTGAAAGCTTTAACTCTTACCTTCAGTCTCCATCTCAGTGATGACAGTGTCACCGATCATGGGGAAAAGTGTAAGAACTGTGCCATAGGTTCTGTCCCTTTCGAACGGGTTACCCGTGAAATATACTGACAGGAAATCACTCTGCATACCCACATTGGCCACATGCCAGAGCATAACATCACCAACACACATCTTAAATTGTAAACTATTATGCATGAAACCGTTGACACCTGCAAGAGAAAAGAGAAAAAAATAAAAGAAGGATCAGCTTAATTATTGTTCTAGTTGTTGCTACACAACATGAGGAAGCTAAAAGTGATACTTACTGTGCATAATATTAGAGTTGTAAAAACGAGGATCATTGCGATCAATCTTGGAATGATCTTCGCTAAACATCCTGAAATTCTCATCAGCATACCAGCTTTTGTTTTCATCAAAGATGGTGAACATGAGATGTTTTTCTCTGTCTGAAGATAACTAAAAGTATAAACACATGTTGGTCATGTTACCAAGTTATCCATTTATCCATCCATTTATCCATCCATTCATCCATCCATCTATCATCCAGTTTATCCATTGGTCCATTTACTAAAACCATCTTTATCTTCACCATTGCATCCATTTGTATATATCCATTCAACCATCCATCAAGCTTTTGACAAAATCCAGTCATTTCATCATCCAATACACCCACTTACCAAACCACCTCTATGTCTAATAATTAATTTCCTTAATCCAAATGCCCATCCATCCATCAGTTCTGTTTTAAGCCCTCACCAAATACATTCATCTGTATTAAGCCCTTCCCCAAATCTGTCTATCCATCCATCCATCCAGCCATCCATCCCTCTACCAAATACAATTAGTTTAAAGAACATCATTAATCTATCCACCAATATACCAGCTAAATATAACCATCCTTCACCTAATCCATCCACTATTCACCCATCCATCCATCCATCCTTGCAAACACCAAAGAAAAGCAACTGAGAAGCCTTCATTAATCCATCCATCCATCTATCATCCATCTACCAGACACCCACCAAATCCAACCACCTAGTATGTCCTTCACCAAATATAGCTATCTATCCACCAACCAAATACTACCAGCCCTTCACCAAATCCATCCATCCATTAGTCCAGCAAATACAACCATCTGATAAGCCCTTCGCCAAATCCCCCTATTCATCCATCCATGCATTGATCAAGCTGAGTTTTGACTCAGCTGATTTCAAAAAGAAAAAAACAGTAAACACACATTAAGTAAAAACCTTAAATAACACCCATGTACAGTATAATAACCAATACTGCTTATCTAATTCTTTAGCTGAGAGGTAACACTCACCACTTTCCCTCGCTTGTCCAAACTCTCTGATTTGCAGATGATAAGGGGCCCTACCAGGCCAGATGTCATGTCTCGCTCTGGATCCAGAGTGCTGTGATACAGCCTGGTCAGACAGCGGGGGTCAGCCTCAGTGGGAGCATCCTCTGCCGATACTTTCCACAGGTACATCATAATCTCACCTGGTGGGACAGCCAGGGTCCGCAGGTCCACTTGCTTGTCTTCATGCAGAAAACACATGGGGTTATTTCCAGAGTCAGTCTTAACCTCATGCGATGAATCAAAGTCATGTGTGCAATAAGGTTGTAAAATAATTTTTTTTAAACTACAATAGTTTAATAAAGTATAATGTTGACAGAAGCATCACTGAACAGCTCCAAAAACATCAGTCATGCTTCCTGAGGAAGATGAGATCCTTTAATAGCTGTAAAAATGTGTTTAGCAGGGTGAGGCCTGGGAAAACATGAGCTTTTAGAGCCTTGAGAACATTTGTTCTATTAAATGCTGTGGAGCCAGCAAGGTTTATAAGGTCATGGGAAAGGCTAACCCTGTTTTATAACATTTTATGTAATAGCCGAAATGTTTTGGCCTTGTTTTAACAGATTTACCTTTTTTTAATAATAAAATGTGTACAGCAATAAATCCTGTATTTATCACATAGTAAGATCTTAATGAAGTTTAACCAAAAGTTTGTGGACTTCTGACCATCACGCCTAAATTTCGGACTTCTCCAAACTGTTACCACAAAGTTGGAAGTACACTGAATCTTTGTATGCCATAAAATTACAATTTCCCTTCATTGGAACTATGGGCCAAAAACCTGTGCCAGCATGACAATGCCCCTATGCACAAAGCGAGCTCCATTTGCCAAGGTCAGACTGGAAGCTCTTGAGTGGTCTGCAAAGAGCCCTGACCTCATCCCCACTGAACGCCTTTGGGATGATATGGAACACCAACTTCACCCCAGGCTTTAATGACATCAGTGCCTAAACTCACTAATGAGTGCAACTCCCACAGACACACTCTAAAATGTAGAGGAAAGCCTTCTCAGAAGAGTGGAGGTTATTATAACAGCAAAGGGGGAATACATCTAGTATGGGATGTTCAACAACACATATGGGTGTGATGGTCAGGGGTCTACAAAATGATGGACAAATAATGTATTTGTTATTTTTTAGAAGGAAGGAGTTTCCATTAATTTTCCACCATAGGCCTTTAATACAGTAATATGAACTACAGTTTGCAGAATGAGCAGAATTACTCTTACCGCTTTTCTTCACTGGCTTCACACTTGCAAGTCCATTTGGAAAGATGTTATAAGGTCGATTGGCCATATTTTTAAAAACAATCTGAAAATGTATTATAAAATTGTATGAGTATTATTTTTCCAGAACTTTGTCCATTAGTTTTCAAAACTGCATATAAATTATTGAAATGATGCTGGTTATTTTACCTGAAACTGGTCGTTCACCTCTCCCCTAAGCTCTGGTCCAATCAGTGTATTGCTTTGGCTCTTCTTCTTCGTAAATGTGCTGTCTGTGTACTCAACATAAGCCACCTTCTTATAGACTTTACCCAAGCGCTGTGTTTGTTGAACTGAAGGCTCCAATTTTGAGAGTCTGGAATAACACGACCAAATAAGATGTGAACAATTAAAACCCCGCTGACTTACTCATACTTGTCTGGGTAACACAGACACATCAATGTTATCTTTTTCTTTAACTCATCCAAATTACTCAGACTAAGTTACTCTGACTTGTCCAAATTATATTCTCTCGATGAAGTTATTAAGACATGGCCAAGTTACTCAGACCCATCCTGATTACACAAATTTGTACTACTTCAACTCATTTAAGTTACTCAGATTAATCTAAACTATACAGATCACACTCATCCAAGTTTTTCCAGACAAGGGCTAGTTTTGGCTTCCCGTCCGCACAAAAATGCTGCTTTTGTTCCCTGAGAACTATGCTTTTCAAAAATTTTAAAAATAATTAAATGTAAAACTATGATGTCACAGCATGAAACCTGTGCAGGCGACATATATGAATCCTTGTGTTTGTCAGTTTTTGGTTTTATATTTTTTTTGGCCACATTGGTGTTTTTTCTTCATTTCACCTTCTCCAGTACTTAATAACATTATTCTTGAGGTATTTTCTTGACTGTTTGAGATCAGTTTATGGCATTTTATCACTGGGATATGGCAAGTTCATGTGAACTTTTTCAAATAGTTTTCATGGAGATATTTTTTAAACTAAAGGGGCAAAAAATATTTGTATACTTGTAAATGAGGTCTAAAAAGTTAACTCATCCAAGTTATTCATAAAGCCCAAATCATCAATTGGTACAAATGGCACGAGACTCCAATATCCAACAAATAAACTTCTGAGTGAACTCAAATTATTCCAGTGATCATACCGGTCGCCCTGAGGGTTGTAGTCCCACATGACCTCCTCAACGCTGATGTAATGAACCCAGACTTTGGGTCGTCTTCCACCGGACCTCAGAACTGATGGGGGTCCACCAGGTTGATACACAATAGAAAAAAGATTATTCATTGGGTAGTCTTCATCCCCGTCATCTTCTTCATCGTAAGTGTGCTGGACATTTCCCTTTTCAGGTAGTTCATTGGATTCCGGGCAGTTCTCCACAGTGAAGAAGGCACTCATACCAGCTGAGCAAGAAAACAAACAAGTGTTAAAGCTAGATCAATAAAAATCAACTCTTTGTTTTGGACTTCAGACCTAATTTTTTCTTGTACTGGCAAAATTTAATTTTTATTTCCTGAAAACATGGAGTTCATCCAATGCTATTACATGTTACTACTTCAACTCATACTTTCTTTATAAAGAGTAAGTTTGTAGATGGGATACATCATATCTTCAAAAGGACTTGGTGTGTCCACTGACCCTGCCGATGTGAATGGATCCTACAGGAAATCAGAAACTTCCCTTCGGTGTATGGCTGGAGCAGGGCGGTGGTGAAGGTCATAGGGGTTATCTCCACAGTAATCCGTCTGTGATCCATGACTTTTAGACTGTGGTCCTGGAACTGAATGGTGTGAATGTCTGGAGTGGAGCCCAGACCAATAAGGTGCCAGGAAACTTCTGGACTTTTCTGGCATAACTTCAAACCTGAAAAGAGAAAGGCTGGCAATGATGATGATGGCTATGAATCTATGAAGTGTTATGTACGGAAGTCATTTGAAAGGTCTAGAGGTACATGAACTACAGCTGAAATATAATCTTGAGATATTGCCCAATTTAAAGGGCTTTATTTGAAAAAAGAAATGACAGATCTTTCAATTGATTCATCCATTCATCCAGCCACCGAGCACAACAAATCTGTTAAACCTTTTACAAAAAAAAACATGCATGCATTATCCAAGCCAAAAAATGATGCATTTAACAAAATTGTTAAGAGACTACTGATTTATTCACCAAATGCATCCATCTATCTAGTCATCCATCCACTAACTACAGAACTCTGTCAATCCCTTTAGTAAAATCAGCCATCCATGCATTGTCCAAGCCACCAAATGATGCAATTTACAAAATCTGACTATTGATCTGTTCGCCAATTTCATCCATTTCTGAATGGATAATGATAACTGCAATCACTGCAATGTCTAGAAATAATCATAAATTGAGGTGACTGGATATTTAAGGATGTCTGGAAGGTGACTGGAAGGATGAAGCTTTTCAGGTCTTGAAAAATTGTAGGAGAATTGCCAGTTGCCTGTTGCCTTTACTGAGTACTACCTTGTTTAATAATCTATTAGGTATAGTAGTAGCAAAGCATTAAGGACTGATGCTAGCAACTGGAAGGTTGCAAGTTTAAATCTCAGGCCTACCAAAAAGCAAAAGATGCTCATTTGACTTTTATCTTCTCAGCTATGTGCTTAGACTGATTCATTTGCAAGTTAATAATTTAAAAAATAGCTTACCATATATAAATGTATATTGAGTCTACATATTGTGAGAAATTGATTGATTTTATAAGGTAATGTTGACCAGACCTTTCAGTGTGGAATTGATGAATCCATTGATGGTGTGAAACTTCTGACGACCGGATGATTTCCTTGGTTTATCTGCTCTGCCCACATCTCTATACCAACTCTTACTTTCATCAAACACAGCAAACAGCAGCACAAACTCAGGCACTTTACGCTGGCGGTCATCTGTTAGTGTGCCTGGACACGGGTCAAAGGTCAAAGGAGTTAAGATACATTTTGGCCAAATACTCACCTTTGACTCGGATTAAAGTGACACTGCACATGAGCCAAAGCACTTAAAACTGTTCAATTGGTTCTTTTATATCACAAGGTTATGAAAATCACATTGACTCAGTAGAATTTTTTTGGATGAATGTAAATATCTAATTTCATCAGACCTGATTTGCAGATCAGGAAAGCTCCAATGAGTCCGGAATTGAAGTCTCGCACAACGTCCACCTGCGATGAGTAGGAGTAGGTGAGGCACTCTGGGTCTGTGATGGTTGGCCCACTGTTAGGATGAATGTCCCACACATATTTATAATATCCACCAGGCTGTACCGCATCATCCTCTTGCTCCTGGCTAGACGTGGAGTCCTCATAACCAGCACCTGAACAAAATACACCACAGCATGAGTTAAAGTGTGCAAATTTAATCATAAGAACATATGATCTGTGCATATGTAACCAATAAAACATTACAGGGCATGCTGTCATAGAAAAAAATATTGGTAACATAATATGGATGGATTATATTATATAATGTAATATTACTTGATGATGAGTCTATTAATACCAGATACAGAACTAAATGACAGAATGAAAGAAATAGAAACAACTGCAATATCCTCTCTTATGTTTCCATTAATGTTAAATTTACTATATTACCTTTTTACACTTTTACAGCCAATCAGCTTACATATCTATTTCAGCATTAAAATTATTTCCATGGTTTAACTTCTTGTCATTTTACAAGTGGAATAACCAATAATCTTCTTGATGGTAGGAAATATCTGCTCTCACAGTGAACGGAAATGCCAGCATTGCAAGAAAGGTCTTTCAACATTACCAAATTTTATTGAATCATTTATGAATGAAGTGTTAACTGTTCATTTCTTAGCAATTCTATGTCCCATTGAGCAAGACCATCTCTTTACAGTATAACTGTGTCATGTACAGTATTTAAGAGTTACTATTCCCAATTACAAAGTTGATTACATCACTTCCAAAAGCACTTTGCCACTGGTTACATTTTGGATTTTTTAATAAAGAACAAGTCACACTTTTTATTTTTAAAGGGGGGGTGACAAAAAAATGATGAAAATGAGAGAACGAGTGCGTCTTTCCAAAAGTGTGTCTAGTCCGCACAGGACAAATGAGTTAAAGTTGGTGTAATTACAAATATTACACAAAGAAAATGAATCAACACATTTTGACCAATCAGAATCGGGAATTCAAGATCGCACCCACTCCCTCATCTCAGTAGTGACCTAGACATAATAGCCTTTCCATTACGCAGTGCTCCTTCTGATCCAAATCTGTGGGTGGAATTTAGAGATAAAGGATATTGCACCGCCACTATCATGACTTTTTGTCTTATCTTGGTATTCCGAGTCAAAATGACCTGAGAAAAGTTTTCATGTTCATTAGAGAAAATGGATAATGAGTCACAGGGTAATTTTGTCTAGCTTTTAGTACACTTTATAAAACGTAATAGTTGTGGAAATTCACCTTCAGATTGTTTCCAGTAGGGGATGCCAATGGGGGAAATGCTCAGAGGATAAGAGACAAAGTTCTTAAAGTGGACCACCACTCGGTCGTTCACCTCTGCTCTGATCGTAGGACCCTGAATTCCTGCAAAACAAACAAAAAAAAAAATCACAATTTTAGAAATGAATTCAATTGAAGCCTTTTTCTGGTAGTTAAATACAGGGTGCACAGCTGTTCTTATATTAAAATCGGGGTGGAAAAAAGAAAAATAAGTTAAGTCTAGAATTTTCAAATTGCAACCGGGAATACAGAAGATTTTCCTTTCTGAAAGGATTTCAAGTAGAACCTCTACAGAAGGCGAAAAACCCATAACGATCCAAAACAACCGCCTTTTTTCTACAATATCCATCACAGCCAATATGCTTTTTATAGTATAATTTTAACAGTCTTTCAGAAACTTGACTAATCAGATGATTATCACATTATTAAATCCACTTTTGTACTTTTGTTCCAGGAAATGTAACAGGAAGCTTTGCTTTGTTTATCCCATGCTCTTCATAAGAACACACATGCAGCAGGAAAAAATATTAAATAAAATGTTGGCTAAAGAGAGAATAAATTCAGTCGCACTAACCTGCCCATGGAGGTTTCGTTTTCGGCGTGGTGAAAGTGGAGTCTGTGAATTCTGTATATACGGCCTTGACATATTTCTGAACACTGCATTCCCTGTAGGAAATTAAGAAAAATCTCAAAAATTACATTTCAGTGAAGCAAAATATGTCATTTTTTTGCTGTGTAGTAAGATAACTCTCACTAGGTTTTCAATACACACCAATTTTGAAGTACAAACCTAAAGTAAAGATATGTTTGAATCAAACCAAGATGGTTTTAAGATATTTTACTAGGACAAGAGTACAGGCCTGCTATACTAACTAAAATATTTTAAGTATTCTATATTAGTATTATAAAAGTAACTTATGATGCTGTATTGAATGAAATAAATTACAATACAAAAATAAAACATATACGAAAGCAGCTCTGCACTATGATGCTGTATTAGGTGTGTGTTATGTAAGGAATAAAACTTGACTTGGCATGCTGTTTTAGGAAAATACTCAATGACGTGGTGGAGTGATGTGGCCCGACAACGCAGAATTTCTGTCAACCTAAAGTTGATTATTTTCCCATAACAGCACTTCCTGAGGTGATTTTTGTTTATCCATTCATGTTAATTAGACAAAAATACAGTTTATCATGTTAGACACCACAAGGCCCTGCATCCTGGAGAAATCTTAAATAGTTTTAAGTGCCGACACTCGAATAAATGCTAAATAAACATTTCCTTAGATGTAAATTTCACCATATTAATGATATTAATCTGTTAAAGTAGAATTTTGATAATACACTGACAATTAATCAACACGTCCTGACCAATAAGAATCAAGAATTCAACAAGGATATAATGCTGTATTATGTGTTTCTGTTCTTGTGTGTGTGTGTCAGTACCTCTGATTAGCAGCTGGAGCCACACCATCAGTGTTCAGATAGTCCCAGCTCGTCTCCACTGCGGCGATGAAGAACTCCTGTATCTTTTCTACAGCATGCAAACCCGGAAAGCATTTCACCAGGAAGAGGATGAACAGTAGAACCTTCATTGCAAGAGTTTGCACAAAACACACACACACTTATTACTCTTGAGGTTAAGTTACTAATGAGCTCAGGAGACCAAGTGGAGGAATTTAAAGAGAAACGGTGGGGGTGTGTCCTCAACCAGGAGGGAGTGAGACACTTTTTTTTGGTGATGGTTTATAATGAAGGACTCAAGGGAGGGAGGGAGGAAAGCGGGAGGAAAAATGAAGACAATAAGGAATATTTTCTGTATGCATCACTGACACTTTTCATGTGATTTGGGTGAATTTAGATATATTGGGACACCTTTGAATTTCCAGTTTGTCTAAGCTTTCTATGCATTAATGAAACACATACCACAACATATGATACATTAGTGAAAACCTCAAAGTGCTGTTTCATCATATTCTGAAGAAATATGGTCATTTTAATCATTTTAAAGGGTATTTCGGGTTTAGGCTTTCACTTCCCTCTCAAAGCCCAAAAAGATGCAAATTAGGTCAACTTGCTATTCTAAATTGCCTATACTTGTGAATGTGAGTGTGAATGGTTTTTCATCTCTCTGTGTTAGCCTTGCATGCGATAGATTGGCAAGCTGCCCAAGGTGTACTCTTCCTCTCACATGAAGTCAGCTGTGATTGGCCCCAGCTTCCCTACCACCTTTTATGGACAAGTGGTACAGATAATGGATGGATTGATAATTCATGGCATCCACAAATCACATTTCAGTAACAGGATGTAAAAAAATTCTTCATCATCCTCATCATCATCATTGTCATACCGTTCTATAATTTAGTCCAGTTCAGAAAATCTTTAAGTCTTCCAAATTTGGAACCAATATTTTCTTCATCGATATGGACAGATTAAGCAATAATTGCACTGGAAAATCAGTACAGTACTAAAAGATAAGTAACATTTTACATTTATTTCTTACAGTAGCAGCGTAACACTCTACATACTCAGTAGTAGGCCTAAGTAACAAGCCATATTTACCAATCTACTTCATTCCCCTGATTTTTAAAATGATACATAATTCACGTAAAATTCATAAATGCGTCATTAACCATAGTCACAGTGCTCATGCTTCTACACACGTCTTCACTTTTCCTCTTCCTACTTATTGCATTTTAAGACAGTTCTAGTCAACATCCCAAATTACCCAATCAGCCTTGGTAATTTTGGACATCTTGTAAATAGTTATGAAAACCTAATGGGGAAAAAACAAAAGTATGTCAATTTCCTATCTCATGATATTTAGTGTCAGCTTCCTGTTTGATGCTGACCACATCCCCTTATACAATTTTTACGTCTCTTAAGTAATGTTAAGCCAAGTCATTTATATCGGACACTTCCACTGCGAGGGATTAGTAACAACAGTATTGGCCTTGAATTATTAGGCTAGAAAGTAAATGATGCTAAGCGCTAACTGTCCCAATTTGTATACCTGAATTCACCCTTTTGGACAAACATTTAAAATGGTTTTCTACATTATTTTTCAACATATATGCTTTTAATTTGAGAACATGAAATGATTTTATTCATGTCTAAATGGCCAAAATATGAATTTATTCATCAACAACGTTATTCACATCTTAGCTAAATTCACAAATGTAAGCAGAGTAATAAATGTCTGTGATACATGTTCTGCTTTTGTTTCCTTATATATTTATTTATATATCTGTTTGCATCATACATATGTCCTAAATAGTGAAGGCATTCAATGCCTTTGCTTGAATTTTTACATTTTCTTCACTATTAATGTCCATTAAATGTCTTTTCCTGTTTCTTGTAAGCCTATTGAAATGTGTAACGCAAGTCTGCCCTCTAGTGGTCAGAGTTTGCAAGTGCAAAGGAAAGACTCATTCGAAATTCATGAAAGCACAGGTTATTTAAAATGCATTATATTAAAATGTCGAAAAATAAATTTATAATAAAAACTATGACCTATTAAATGATAAACAATATACTGCAATTATATTAATTCAATAATACTCACCATTGCAGACAACACAAGATTTGAGAATTGCTTTAAATAAAACATGTATGTATGCTAATATTATTGTGACATCACGTGGCATTAGGCTGGCAAGGTGGTGCAGTGTGTAGCATTGCCATCTCAGAGCTCCAGGGTCTCCAGGGTCATTTTAAATGAATTGCCAAGTGTCTGAATATTTATCTAGATAAGAATACCATTTTTCAATTTGTAAAAAATTTGTTAAAACATTCTTGTCACGTTATCACTGCAGATTATTGTGTTCAGATTAAAAGCACAAAAATGTGATTGGTTTCCAGTTAAATCTATACCACAATAAAGTGTTAAAAAAAACAACTTTCAGTAGGTCTGAATACTTTTCCGAATCCACTGTTCACTATATGGCCAAAAGTATGTGGACACCTGACCATCACATCATCACACCCATGTGGTTCTTCCGCAAATTTTGATGAAAGATGAAAGTGCACAAGTGTGGATGTCTTTGTATGCTGTAGCATTACATTTTCCCTTCACTGGAACTAAGAGGCCCAAACCTGTTCCAGCATGGCGCACAATTAATACACTGTTTTATAGTCATATTTTCTATTCATGTGTAAAAATAATTTATTCCACTTTGCTGGTTAGATGTATTTTTTTATTTGTTTCTTAGATATCTCTTTAACATTTAATAAAGATGTATTTCATTTACTTAATTAACAAACTCAGCAAGTACAGTTTTATGATGCAGTGATACACAGAAAGATCTACAGTATCTATCAGAGGAATATAAAGAATACAGTTTTTCCTTGTTGCCCCATGAACCTTCTGAGGCTAAATCTCTGGTAGCTTGTTATATTATATATAGTCTTATTTTTTTTTTCTCTAATCAAAAAGATTAGACACTGTGCTTTTGATCAAGTGCTGACAAAGAAAGTGCAATGTAAGCCTTGTTATCTGAATGACAGACTAATTTATTTAACAGTTAATATACTCATTAGCTGGCTATTAGGCAGTTATCTACTTAATGTTGAAATAAAGCAATTTTTCAACTCTATTCTATTCCCTGTTCTCAACTGTCCTTTGGATAGAATTTAGGTCTTCAACATAATCATTGGCAAAATGTATAATTTGTCTCAGTGCCAACAGCAGGAGGACGTCCTTGTCATTGCTTGTTTCAATCTCCTCATGGTAGTTCTTCACAGGGAAAATGCAAGTCATTGGAACTTGCAATTTGTTGCTGCATTCTTCCATCTACACATCCACACACACACACACACACACACACACACACACATCCACACACACACACCCTTTAAAAATAATTTTTTCTTGCTAGTACAAATAACCTGTAGAATAATACGTGAACTGATTATGCTACGTATAACCCTAGGTGTTTGTCTGCATTGTGTCCTTTTCCTGACATAATATGAATTACTACAGTTAACAAAGCTGAATACCAACACTACCTCGAAACAACACTACTGACGATCCCAAACGCATTAAGAAGGCAAGAAATTCCACTAATGAACTTTTGACAAGGCACACCCGTTAACTGTAAAGCATTCCTGGTACCTACCTCATGAAGCTGGTTAAGATGATGCCAATAGTGTACAAAGGTAAATGAGGTAAACGCTGGCTATTTAAAGAATCTGAAATATGAAACGTTTTTTTTTTTTTTTTAAACACTTTTGTTTACCACATTAATTCTATACATGTTCTTTCACAGACTTTCATAATTATTTTCATTAGATGTCGTCAGTATTGTTCTACAATGTAGAAAATAGTCAAAATAAAGAAAAACCTACAAGTAGGTGTGTCCAAACTTCTGAGTGACGTGTGTGTTATGTGGTGTATATACACACCCATATAAACACTGATATGAATACAGATTTTCACAGAGTTAACTTTTTTGAGCAGCATTTTATAAAAAAAAAACAAACAAAAAAAAAACAACATTCGCTTTCCGTTTCTCCTCGTTAACAGTTTGACTGCGTTACCTTCTGAATCAGAACACTTGCTGTGTTCGTGTGTGCGTGTATTTATATGTGAATGGAAGCATGCATCATTTTTCTACCTTTTCAAGTTTTAAACACATTCCCCTGTGTCTGTTTGGGTGTTTAATGTGGCCGTGTGCTAGGTTCCATCAGGGGGCGTTTTGTGGGGTTGGACCCTCCTCCGTCGGTGTTCTCCCTCACGTCGTCCACACCCCTCTTTAAGGTCCGCTCGGGGGGGTATCCGTTAGCAGTTCCTCTCTGCCACTTGCAGATATCGCCGCTTAGGATGTCTTGGATGTGCTGGACGATCAAATTAATCGCCACTGAGAGAAAGAACGAGAGAGAGAGAACGCAACAAAGGTAAAGAAAGTGGGTGAAAATTAAGCGTCAAATATGAAAGGGAGAGAAGAAAATGACATGTCGAGGAGTTGTGGGCAACAGGAAATCGGCGGAGAAAAGGAGGAGGTGGGATGTCCGAGATGCGAGACGAAACTGAAAGTGGGGGGGTCAAGGTAATTAGCTGTGTTTTAATAAACGGATGATTGGTTTCTATACGCAGATCTTTTTTACTTACCCATGTTGTCTACTCCACGAGGTATTATCACATCTGCATATTTCTTGGTCTGAAAGAAAGTGTGTAAAGGAAGAGAATGGATACAAACTGTTTTTGTGCATTTTTCAAAGCATTGAATCTAAAACAAAGCATGCATTGAACATGTTAACAACATGTTAGCAACAATCTCACTTTTCTTTACAAGATTTATTTGCCGACAATAGCTGGCTGACTGATCGCTTAATGAATTAATTGCGATTTATAATTTTGGTAATAGGCAGTGGGCAGAAATGCATTGTTGGTAAGCGAGGTCAGAGGGAAATGGCCACGCTGGTTCAAGCGGTCAGGAAGCCTGGTTGAGTTACTGCAGCCTTTGAGCCTTACATCCTCTGATGTCTCTCATCAACAAGGCATTTCCAGCCATAGAGCTGCCACTCGCTGGATGTTTTTGGTTTTTTGCACTATTCTGTGTAAACTCTAGAGACTGTTGTGTGTGAAAATCCCAGGAGATCGGCAGCTCTGATCTGATTAACTGAAGCTCTTGAACTGTATCTGTGCGAGTGGATGCACTGCACTGCTGATAACTGCACGAAGAAACAAGTACAAGTGTTCCTGTCTGCGTGCGTGTGTGTGTTTTCTCACTGGTAAGCAGAATTCCTCGAAGGCTGGTTTAACGAAAGTGGTGTATTGTGTAAGGATCTGTTCCAAGTCACGACCTCTCCTCATGTCTCTAAGAACTGCATGCAACATACACAGGTGAGACAAAGAAGCAAATAGCATGCATCAGGTAGCCCAAATGTACTGTGTGTGTGTGTGTGTGTGTGTGTGTACCTCTGCGTGACAGACGTACATCTGAGTCTGTATCCACAAATAGTTTCATATGGAACATGTCTCTGACTTCCTGTGTGTAGAACACCAGAATTCCCTCAAACAGAACGACGTCAGCCGGATAAACACAGATCTTCTCCTGTAACCTACACAGACGGAGACACAAGTTGAAGCCTTGGGGTATGAAACAAGAACTAACCAGGTGTTTATTTGCTTGAACACTTTGTTCTTTCATGCATTCTGTATCTTTATTCCGTCGTCAAAATATAACCAGGCGAAGTAATCAAATGCATGTAATAACAGACAGAGCTACTGATCATGTGACAGCAAACTGTGTGGGGTTTTTTTGTTTTGTTTTCAGTTCAATTTAAAACATGCTTGCAACATCAAAATTTATGATTTCACATGGTGTCTTTAAACCTGGAGGACGGGCAAGGGTCACCAACCTTATCTGCAAACGGCAGGTAGTCAGGCTGATGTTCATGACAAAGAGCATTACATCATTAATGAAATGGCTGAATGAGTAACGACCAGTGATGACCATTTAATTTCAAATGATATTTTAGGAAAAACTCACACTGTTGCTCATGCAGCAGACTGGGTTTGTTTATTTATTTCAGCCAGCTTATTTTTACTTTTTTTTTTTACCAGGCTGCCGCCTTAAGCCCTTAAATCTACTTGTATTTGTTATCTCGGTGTTCCATTAAGACGGACGCTGACTGTTTTGCCTTGTTTAAACTAGGCTAGTTAACATAACCGGACCTAATGGGCAACATATGTAACTTGCTGTATTTTAATCTTAGCTAATTCACTATGGAAGGATTTCCACAGGCTTTTTTTTTTTTATTTTTATGTTCGAGATTGCTTACCTGGAATGTGTGATAAAGTCATATGTTGGAATCTCCACAACTTTCCCTTCTACAATGTCCTTCAGCGTCTGGCACATCAACTCTGTATCGAACGCATCTAATGAGAAAGACAGGACACAAATAAACATTCCAGACATACATTTTCATTGATGGATCTAAAGGAAGTGCCGGTGTAATGAATTTACAAAAGATTTCTAAAAAACCAGGCCATATACGTTTTCCTGAACCGTAATATACACCACAAGTAAAGTTCTAGCAATTTAATGTCTGGTGTTCTCTAAATGTGGGGAAAAAAAGGAGCATTTAAAGACTTCATTCCAATTCTCCTGAAGTACGTCCTGCCTACCTCGACATTTATAATGTAATCTACTTAGACGCCTAAGGTAACAATGGAAAGGAGTGTCGGCATCATCAGTCTCAGTTTCATCACCTGAGGTAAAATTCACTCATGACATTTAAACACAAACGTCTGTTTCACTATGGCAGCGTAACGATCCAAAAACGTTGAGAAAAGAAAACTTTAGCTCGCATTTCCACGTCATTTTGTTATGCTTTCTTAAAGCAAAGAAAAATAGTCTATTATTGGCAGAAAAGTATTGGCTTGATTACTCATGATTCTTGGCAACATCAATGTTTTCTCAGAACATCATAAATATAAGCAGACCAGACTACGGACTTGAACATGATCGGTAACACGAGTGTCCTTAGACTTAACAGGAAGAGGCTCAGTGCTGTTACTCCCCCCTTGAGCAGGCTTTATAACTGTGAGCGTGATCATAAACCTTATTTTTGCATTAATAAATGCACTCCTTAAAGAAACCTTTACGTTTCAACATGTTCGAATAAAACTACACAGCATCCATCTTTTTTTAATCTCAAGCGGTCATTAACTTTATTTCATGTCTACTGTCCAACCCCACTGTTTCTCATTTCTTACTTAGCCTGTATTACGGTTCTCGCCATGTTTTTCATTTCAGCAACTGAAGGTCAGAGAGTCAGTAGGTTAAAGTTCACCTAGACGAACACGGCATGAAGCAAAATCAGCCACTAGTGGAAGCAAATTCTTCGCATTCCTGTGTCCTTACCCATTCAGATGAATTACTGTTTTTCAGTCTGACCGCTGCCTAAGCTAAGCTTCTCTCTCCAAACTGTTGGTGTCATCATGTTCACTTTATCATACCTAGTGCTCCACCAGCGCAACCAATGTAGACCTTTTGTACCGTGTCATTAAAATGAACAGGAATACCACTATACTGTATTCTACTAAACGAAGGAGTTTTGTTTACCTGGATGGTCGAAGTTGTACTGGCCTTTGAGAGCTTTCGCCTTCTGTTCTGGAGTGAGCACTCGGTAGAAACTGTCCTGGCTTACGATGGTCACTTTCCTCTGGTGATGGTCCACCTTGTTCTGGCCCAGCAACTCCATGATCTTAGCGCACACTGTGGACTGGCAAAGCGACAGTTGTAAGATCATTTAGAGGGGTCCTCCATATACGTAAAGGATTAAAACATGATGCGTGTGCTGTTACAGGAAAATAATCAATAATCGGTTGGTGACTTTAATTCAAAAAAGGACCTACAAACAAATCTAGTGAATTCTTGAACAGATGTTGGCAAAATATTAAATAAATAGTAGAGCTGTCAAAACTTTCCTACTTCAGCTTAGATGCGTTTTTGTGGCATTCGCACTGAACGTTAACGCTGCCAGCAGTCTTTCTGCCACGCAGTGACTTCCACATACAGTACCATCACGTGCATACGCTCTATTAGGACTAGGAGCCAGTCGAGCTGCATCACGTCTATGTTGAGAGATCGCTTTAGGATATTCATAACTTTTTTTTTTTTTTGCTTCGCAAAAGCTCATTTCTATAAGTTTAAGTATTCAGATTATGCAGCTGTCGGTAGTTCTATTGCAATATCACTGCACGTGGTAAAGATCGTTGAGGTCACTAGGTTGCCAGGGGATAGATTAACATTTTGACTTTACTGTTTTGCTCCCATTCCCTCACAGCCCCATTATAGCGTATTAGCTGTAAATACAGGGGGTCCTCGTTTTACGACACCGTTCCGTTCCTACGACAGTGATGTAACCCGAATTTTGGTGCAAGTCGAAGTGTATGTCGAGATGCACGTGACCCGAGGACCTCCTGTAAACGGGTTTCAGTGTGAGTGAGAATGGGGTTGGAGAGAACGCGAGAGGCTGGTGAGGATGTGGCTCTTTATTGTGGCTCAAACTATTAACCGTTAAAACGTTCAAATTTTAAGGAATTATCTGGCAAATCGCTGTGGTATAAGCGGAATAACACTCCAGACCCTGCTGTTATTAGTTAGCTATTTTCTATTCATCCGTTATCTATATCGCTTTATCTGTCTGGAAGATGGAGTCAATCCCAGCAGACTTCGGGCGAGAGGCGGGGTACACCACAGGGTGGACACAGATTTAGAGTAGCCAGTAATCTGCATGTCTTTGGACTCTGGGAGGAAACCAGAGCACCCGGAGGAAACCCACGCATGCACGGGGAGAACAGAAAGGCACCCTGGGTGACCCGGGGATCGAACCCAGGACCTTCTTGCTGTGAGGCGACAGTGCTAACCACCACTCACCGTGCTACTTTCTATTCTGATAAAAAACTATTCTATTCTAATAAGCCTCAGAAAAACCTTCCTTCATCACGGAACATGTTTTGATAATCAAACGACCACAACGATTCCAGCCAATATGCAAATTAGGCCGTTACGTCACGTCACTAAGGTGCCTTGTTAGCATTCTGTATCCTGACATTCCATGCTAGCTAACCCTGGATATTAGCATTCTTTACTATTTAACGTTCTAGTTAAATTACACGCTAGCATTCATTTCTAACAGTATGCTAACGTTTTAACTAATTATTCTAGATGTAGTTGACATGCTAGTTGACATTTGTCACGGGAAACTGTACCGTAATGCAAAACAGCGTGCTGTTAGCGTGCAGAGCACAGTGTTGAGCTGAATGTGAGAGATGTACGGCTGTGAGTTTACCTTTCCGCTGGCGGTTCCTCCACTAACACCGATGAGAAAAGGCCGATGTCGCGGCCGCTCGGCTTCACTCAGAGCCTCGGACACCTCCATGGCGCTGCGGCTTCGCTTTCTTCTGAATAACTAAATAACTGCCTTATTAAAGCGCATGAAAGTTGTCACCGGCCTCGAAAAGAGCAGTAACTCAAGTTACCTTGTTTGCATCGGGCCTTTCGCAAACCGCCAGAACGGGCTGGACTGTGGCTCTGTCCCAAACCACACTCTAGTGCGCTTGGTAGGAGGGACGCCTTTCCTCGTCAATTCTGTTCATAGGCGACCTATTCAGGACAGTGAGTGTGGTTTGGGACACACCCGCAGTGCACGGATAACGAGATAAGGTGGTGATGCACGGAATGTAATTGAAGCGTGACAAATTAATGAAGTGTGCAACGTACGAAATTTCCAGTATCCAAAATAAACACCTTCCGTGTTGTAGCGCGCTATGTAGGGAACACTGAGGTTTGGGACGCGGTTTGCGTTTTGGGTGTCGTGTTATGCAGGTGCACGTTATGCTGCTATATCTAGAAGGTTACTACTAAAACTGGGTCAGATATCAGGGGAAATGCGTGTTGGTATTCGTTCGCTTTTATATTTGACGATTAAAGGTCGTTGATTTGTTTCTACGAAATGTCAGCCATCCAACATGACTGGTGTAATTCGCTGATGTCCACTAGATGTCAGCAGTCCATGCAGTATTGACACTAGATTAGCCGCTTTTGCTAGCTACTGCCATACGTCAACGCCTCCGCCATATTGGAAAGGTACAGGATAGATCGTAAATCAATAACGTAAAAAGAAAAGCAGACTATAAAAGGTAGTGTAAAGTGCCATACTTTTCTTTCTAACAAGCTGGAGGCAAAGCTTAGGGCCAGCCATGATATGGAGCAGTTGAAGAGGAGCCGCGTTTTATCCAAATTTCTGTGTAAATAAACAAACACATTTTAATTGCCTGCTCCAAAATAAGTCATTCTTGGCTAGCACGGTATACTACCGTATACTGTATAATGACGTTCTATTAAATCAGTTGTGAAGGCGTATGAGGTTATGTTATTTTTCTGCCGGGTGGCAAGCATCGGAAATGTCTTATAGTGTAACATAATGCACATACCTGAAATAACGCATGAAAGGCCTTCCTGGTATACCAAAATATATTTAGCTAACCCTGACCTCCATTAGCAGGAAGCTCAGTATGTGGACACCCGAACATATTGAACATCTCATTCCAAGACCATGGGCATTAATATGTAGTTGGTGCCCTTTTTGCTGCTATGTTGCCCTCCACTCCACTCCAGTTCACGCTAGATCTCAGAACATGGCAGCAGTTTGTTCATTATGAACCAAAGGTCATCTAATTTATGACAGAAAATATACCTAATGCCCAAGGGTGAAATGCAATGCTTTAGGCTTCCAATAAATAAAACCATCAATTTGCTCCATGTGTTACTATGATAGTAGCAAAGCATTACAGTGAACTTTGGAGTGGGGCAAAATAATATGATCTATGCTCTAAGATTTTCTCTAGGCAATTAGAAATAAGATATGAAAAATAGACTAATACAAACTATTTCTCAGTAACAACATTACAAGTAACAAGTGTTTTACTCCTCTTATACAATCTGATGCTAACATTTTTTTCTATTAATGAACGACACCTCATACTTTTTTGTTCACAAATACAGTTAACGTTGTGGAATGTCCACAAAACAAGCTAGCTCCTGTTATCGCTTATATTATAGCAGCTATAAACATTCATTCCATCATCAGCCTCTTAACGTTAACAAGACAAAAAGTGCTGGTCGCGTTATGGAGAAATGAGAAAGCCGTCCATTCTGAAAACTTTTATTTACAACAGCAGATTTACACACTTTACACTGTGTCCACAGTCAATTTAGACATGTCCATTACTGCAGCAGAGATCTGTCAGAAGAGTCACGATTTATCAGAGTTTTCTGCGAGAGCTTTCTGGTCGTCTTCACCCCTCTGCACCGCTTCTTTAATCGTCTCCTCGGCAACGATCTCTATGGCAGCGTCGTCCGCGATTCGCCTCACCGTCTCCCCTTTGGCTGCAAGAATCTCCTCAATGTTTCTACAACCGTAAGATCAGCCAAAGACACAGAACCATTATAAAAGGTTTATTATGGTTATATTGTATATCGCACCACTTGATATTATGTTTTTCTTATTATGTCACTTCCTTTTAAAGTAAAAAGCATGTATGTATTTGCTGCTTACTTTATATCATGTGGTTCTTTTGGTTATGTTTCATTTGTACCTATTATTTAACACATATTAGCTATTATAACAACATTTATTATATTATAAATGTAGATCTCTTTGCACTGGGTACTGTTACTAGTCTTAGAAAATGGAAGGAAAACATTGACAATTGACTTTGCACAATTCAATACTGCACAACATTTACTCACTGTATACTGGGGCTTTATGTAGTACAATTGTTTATTATGGGAATATTTTACTCATTTAAGAGCTTCTTTCATGAACACACAGTATGCTTGTTCTTTTATCATGCACATTTAATCCCAAGTGATGTTTGGATAGAAAGGAAGCATTTATGTAAACTCCTTTATCTCGTTGCAGGAGCATCCATAAACATTTCCTCAGAGCACAGCTGTGGCCTGACGTTGGACAGATTTCTTTCCGCCAGTGAAAGTTTGATTAAAAACAGAGCTTTTAATAAGATGGTGATTAAATATTGCCGCATGAGTAATACACAGAAGAGTAACAACCGATCTGTCAGTACACAGGATAAATCGCTTTCGGTCAGATATACACACCTCTTTCCTTCCAGATCAGAAAACCATCCAAGGTTATCGGCGATGATGTGATGGTTCTGGCAGCCTGGACATGTTACTATGACAACGCCGTTGTGGTACGCCATCTTGGTGATCTTCTTCACTGAACGTGTGGAACAGACCTACAGTCACAAATAAATATGTTCTTTGAGAACGTTTTCTCTATTAAACTCCATTGTAACGGAGTTAATAATGTCCTCTAGCACGGCACACATGCCCTGACAATAAAATGAGCACCAGATTCATTAAACACATCTCACACACGGGCGTCGCCACCATTATAGCTGAGGGGGGCGTGTCCCCCCC
>JAQQZX010000008.1:17065611-17078543 GCA_030068355.1 Notoglanidium maculatum | reverse complement strand
CTTCCGTGGGTTAACTCTGCGAAGAGTTTTCCTCACATCCTCAGTGGTTAGTTGCAGCACCTGCTCGCTGTAAGAAGAGGTGGTCTTCCTCGCTGTTACGTTGTTCTGTGCATCAAACTGTCAGCCAACCATATGCATGATTGGCTAAGAGTTCCAAAAAAAAAAAAGACTGCATTGGTTCAAAATTCAGGAATAGCTTCTGCACCAATGGGTGAGTGACAAAGAATAGTATGGATTGATTGGCTAGGAGTTCAGGCTCTTTAGAATGGACATGTTTGGCTGAGAATTCCAGAAGAGAATTTACATGATTGGCTGAAAGCACCATTGTAGAATACATATGACTGGTTAAGTGTTCCAGAATAGAGTACACATTATTACCTAAGACTTCCAGGACTCCAGATTGCATAGTGATTGGCTGAGATTTCCAGTATAGAATTTGTAAGAATGGCTGAGAATTCCAGAGCTGAATGCATATGACTGGTTGAGAGTTTCAGAAATGTTTGCACATTATTGGCTTACAGTTCCAAAATATAATGTCCATGATTGGCTGAGAGTTTAAGAACACCACAATAAAAAAGATTGACTGAGAATTCCAGAATAGAATGTGTATGATTGACTTGGAATACCATAATGCAATGTCCAATGACTGGCTGAGAGTTCCAGAGAAGAATACAAATGACTGGTTAAGGGCAGAATAAATAGAATGGCCATTATAAACTAACAGTTGCAGAATATAATGCACATGATTGGCTGAGATTTCCAGAATAAAATGCATATGGTTGGCTGATGGGCTAAAATTTCTGGAACTGTGCACATGTAGCATGTTGAGATGTCTAAAATAGAGTCTGCATGATTGGCTTAGTGTTCTAGAATGCAATGCACATCATTGGTTTGAATTTCAAATTCTAGAATGCTCATATTTTAGCTGAGAGTTCCTTAAAAACTAGAACCCACCTGATGATTGCTACAAATGCCAGACTGAAAGTGAATGGTTGAGAGTTCCAGAATAGCTAGTGCACTAATGGGCTAAGAGTTCCAGCATAAAATACACACGACTGGCTGAGAGCTCCAGACTGGAATGTGTATGATTGAATAGTTCCAAAAGAGAATGTGCACAAATATCTGTGTTCCGAAATAGAATGTGCAGAATTGTATAAAAAATATTGTTTATGATTGGCTGAGAGTTCCACTACAGAATGCACCTAAACTCAAGAATGGACCCCATTGTTGATTGAATTTCTATAACTGCACACCTGTTTTTTTTTCATTTTATATTTAAATGTTGGCATCATATTGTATTGCTCATTGTCTCCACTAGAGGGCAGCAGCATCTAATACTTACTAAATCTGTCTCGGACATACACAATGACCAAATTGGGCATCCTGGCCATTTTTATTTTTATTTCTAATGCAAGTTTGTGTTTTACTTGATGAGGTATTCCTTGTATTACATCCTGGTATTATATTAAATACTGTAATTCTTTTGTTTGTTTTGGAAAACAAACAAATAGAAGTGAATGTTTGCCAGTGGACCTGTTGTAGAAAGCATTTTAGTGCATATATACGTGTAAGAGTGTGTTTAAGCCAGACTAAGGATTAGGAAATGTAATGACAGAAGTGGCAGAACGGCAGATTGAAACTACACAGTCTCCATTCTTGAGTGTTTCGGAGTGTTGAATCAGCAAGTCAGGATGAAAAGCCATTTTTAACTGAGCAGCTCTCACATCTCAGAGCTCTGCTCCATCTAAATGCTTACGACTGCAATTACCCAGGCCCTTTGCTCAATCAGACCAGATTTACTTCCAAACAGCCAATGAATCTTGTCATTATATGATGGCAGGGCCACATCTGGAACACGCTGATAGGAAATCCACCTCAAATGACCATCTTTATGAGAGGGAGAGAGAGAGGGAGAGAGAGAGATGGTTTATGATGGGCCGCACCTTTTCTCTTGCTGTTAGACCATGGCTGCCTGCAGAGATGCTTAAGATTTATTAATACTGTTAGTACAAGCATTTCAATTTAGATTTGTCAATGTCATTATGAGCAGCATGACCTTAGATTTCTATAATAGTGATCAGAAGGCACATACAGTGCAATGCAAGCATTTTCATAGTACCTAACTCCCTGGTTCAGAGGATTAAATGCGCAACAATGTGCCTCTGTTGAGATGCAACAAACAGAGAGCTTTTGTATGATTATACACACATTACATGAGGGGTTTAACCACTAAAGTGCCAGATTAATGTTTTTTTTCCTCTAATGGATGTAATAATAAGGTTACAACTCAGTGCAGTGTTGCTAGAATATTGTTCTGAACACTGGAACCAAAATGAAATCTAATGCAGATTTGTAAATACAAATTAAGTCCACATGGGATGCAGGTGAACGGTCCATTGTTATACGAATATAGGAAGTCCATTGTTATAAGGAACAGGCATCAGTCATGATTCTGCCCCTCACTGCAAGCACGGCACTTCCGCATTCTGGCGCGAACAACGTAGAACTACAGTTCCCGTGAGCGCACTCTCCCAACCAGGTCACATGACCAGTAACTGGATGTCGATGATTCTCGGTTGCTTAGTATTCGCGAAGCATTATTTTAGCCTCCGTGACACTATTGCCAAGCCGTGATTACCCGTATTTGTATTTCTTGTGGTTTTGATTTCTGTTTTTTCTGGATATTCTATGACACTCTATTTGCCGATCGATTGACCTAGTTTCTGTTTTGGATTTCTCTTGTGCCTGCCGATTTTGGACCTCTGCCTCTTGTGTTGTTAAATAAACACTATGGGTTTTACAAAGCCGTCTCTCCACCTGCGCATGTGTCCAGCCAAACCTCGCTAACCTGATAGCATCATGCTTATCCTGAGTGTCTATCAACACTGCTGAGCCACAAATCTTAAAAGCAGGACCAATTTTTGGCTTTTGTCACAATTTCATCAAGAATTTTCACTATTCTTCGATTGCGGTTTCTCTGAAAACAAATGCACATAGAATATTGAACATAGTATATTTTCTGATTCTACCTAATCAATAAAGTATTGCTTGTCTGCTAACATGCTTTTTGAAATTGATTTATTTGTTTGTTTATTTGTCTGTTTGGTTGGTGGTATTACCTCTGGATGATTGGTATTTTATATTTAGTTTTCTGAAAATTGCATTGTATTGCACATACAGTATATTTTCTGATATTAATATTGTTTGTTGGTTTTTAACTGCTTACTTACATTAAATGATTACGTTCCTTAATAATTACATTAATGAATAAATTTATTTGTTTGTTTGTTTGTATAATTGTTTCTCTGCTGCTGTTACCTTAGACTGATTTGTGTCATTAATTTGGCAAAAATATATTTTTTAAATACCCAAAGTAAGTGAATAGATCGATATATAGACATTTTAAGAAAATCATGCAAATGAAAAGTTTTTATTAGTTTGCCTCAGTCTAAAATATAAATACAATATTGTACATGTATTTTTCTGATATTAGTATCAGTTTGGTATTACATAGTTACTTTTTTTTAAATATTTATTTATTTATTTATATACACAGTGGTAAAAGACCATAAAACAAAGGGATAGATAGACAATTAAAAAAATCATGCAAATAAAAACTATAGTATAGTTTACTATATAGTATATAGTTTATAGTTACTATAGTAATCAGATACCGCCCCCTACTCCTTATTTACACGCCCCTCATTTGCATAGAGTTGCCATGGTAACTTGAGCTTCCCTTTCCAGCGTGCTCCGGTGCTGCAACTCTGGTTTGAGGAATTTATTAGCGAGTTAACCAAATTCAACAAGAACTACCCCAAACAATCTTTTTTTTTTTTTTTTGCATAAAAAAAAGCAAAACAAGCAAACAAACAAACAAAAAAAATCAGACATACAGCTAATGTCAGCAACTTTCCATGGCGCGGAGGAACGAAATGAGAGGCAGAGATTTATCAGTAACGAACGGCGAAGCATCAGGGATGCGGAAGTAAACATTAACACAAGAGCAGGAATAAGTAAAGATTAGCTAGTAAACAATGTGAGCGTTCACATCTGCACGAAAAGCGGTTTGAAAAGGTTTCTTCCGCCAGTTGGGTAAGTACAAAAAAAATCATAAAGCTCTGTAATTGAAATTGAAGCATTTTGCTCTTGACTAATGTGTCATTTATCTGATTTAGGTCAATACAAACTGGGTGAGTTTATACGCTACTTAGATGTTAGGGTGACCAGACGTCCTCTTTCCCCCGGACATGTCCTCTTTTTGACACCTGGAAATTGCGTCCGGCCGGGATTTTAGACTTTTTCGGGATTTTAAGATGCCTAAACATTCATCACGTCACGGGCACCTCTCATAAACTAGTTACTCTCCTACACGCCTGTTCACTTCCACTCGCGCTAGTGGATCCAAGAGATAGCAGTTTCGGGCTTTGGAGATCTCCCTGATATCGCCCTGATATCGCCCTGATATCGCCCTGATATCTCCCTGATATCGCCCTGCTCGTTCTCAGCCTACCGTCATTGGTTGCTCGTCTTAACCTTAAAAAATATTAATCGGTCAACACCGCAAGCAGCACCAATCACTGCCATCAGCACCGGTTTCCTTGGTTACAACAAGCACATGGCACTCGATATCTGCAGTGCAATATGCCGAAACGCCGTTGGAAATTCACTGACGATTTACAAAATAAATCCCCGTGCTTTCGTCTCGCTCGCGATGCACGGGAGGCTGAGTGCGTGACATGCAATGCAGGCACGTGCGTGTCAGTGGCTAATAAAAAGTGCCACCGGCCGACTGATATCAGGAGATTTCACTGATCTTGGCTCACCAGAAGTGGACCAAATATTTTGAGAGGTCAAAGAGCATTGATTTTCCACTCAGAGCTGCTCAAGATGGCCCAAATTTTATTTTTAATTTTTTTTATTTTTTGGCCATACCTGCTCACAACGCTAATACGGAGCGAGTTTTTTTTTTTTTTCCCCCTGATGCAAGCACAATGGACCAAGGGCATCCTGTGCACCCAATACAACTTAAACCATCTGACAAGCAAGAACTTTCATACTTATGGTATGAGCAATCCCCAGCTATTAGGAAGGATCCAGCTGTCACGCCGTCGCGGGACAGCTAGACACAAGTGCAGGATCCGGAGACAGAGGTCAAAGCTGTACCGTGTTTACTGAAAACACAGCAGGCAGAGGTACAGAATCGGCAGGCAGAGAGAGCCACAAACGGAAAAAGGGGTCGAGCGATCAGCAAACAGAGTATTTTTTTTTTTTGGCACTCCAAAAACAGTAGTCAAAACGGAATAAACGACCACGGGAATATACCGCTCGGCAACAGTGTTGCATGGCTAGACTAATGCTGAGCAAATTACGACGCCCAAAGGCAGTCCTTTAAAACACGGCATAATTAGTCCATAAATGAGATGCACCTGTCTCCCCTTGGCAGTCCTCATGGCTGGGAGCAGGTGCTCATGGGAACTGTAGTCCGTGTAGTCTCCGCTTCCGCTTTGAGAGCAACGGAGCAAGAGGAAACACCGCGCGTGGCCGAGTCGTCAAAGGTCGACTAGGTCATGACACTAGTCATCAGGAAAATATGCCCAAAAATAAAAATAAGCCACATCAGGATGACTGCAAAGTGTCTAATCCAGTCCACTTTTTTCCTATTTTCTGATCTTTTTTTGTGTTCAAATCTGTGGCCCTATATAAGAAATGTGTTTTTTTTTTCATTAAGGACAACATTGGTCAGAACAAGTCATCTTCTGAAAGATTTTGTGAAAAAGTTAAAAATGTTCAGTTTAAACTAGGCTTAGGGGCCACGATGTTCTTTAGGGCCATAAAGCTCTTTGATCAGATCACCCTGACTGTGTTGACACATTTGAATAACCCCCCCCCCAAAAAAACCACAAAAACGTGCGCGCTAAGGTGTCCTCTTTATTGAAAACCAAAATATGGTCACCCTATTTAAACCCAAGGCCATTTCTTTGATGATATTGTCTTATGTTAGCTAGCTCTCTTCAGAGATAATCCCTAGTTTTTTAAGTAACTATTTCCTAATCTCAGCTAGTTATCTTCAAGGATATTCTCTAATGTTAGCTAGCTATCTTCACAATTACTCCTTAACATTAGCTAGCCATCTTTGCAGATATTCCCCTATATTAGCTTCAGGGATAAGCCCTGATATTATTCTGTAACGTTTGTGAGCAATGTTAAGGAATATTCCATAATCTAAACTAGATATTTACGGATATAGATGTTATCGAATGAATGTAATGCATTTAAGCAATAATAAGTGTCTAATTATCTATAGACATATATGAATTTTAAAGTTAACAGTGTATTTCTGTGTGTCTTGGACACGAAGTAGTTAAATTTGTGTTCATTGAGGTGTATGTAAGCTGTGGCAGATGGTTCACTGAACACGTGCTGAGACTGTGTGTGTGTGTGTGTGTCAGTGTTTTTTGGGTTATGTTACAGAGCTCCCCAATATGCTAATCAGAGATTACATGTATTTTAAAAGCCACACTTGAATACTTTAAGATTCAGCTACTCAAGCTGATAATTTTATGTCTCTGCTGGCTCTTTGTGGTGTGTGTGTGTGTGTGTGTGTGTGTGTGTGTGTGTGCTTAACAGTCATGATAATTGTATTATAAACACACATGTTCACAAGTAGTGGGAGGAAACCAGAAAACTCTAAGGAAACACACAAACAAAGGGGGTGACAAAGCACAGAATGTCCACAAAGACAGTAAGCTGAGGTGCAAGAAGGCAAAACTACCTGCTGCACCACTCTGCTGCCCCTCTCTGGATTCCTTTGTGTGTTAGAGTACCAAAATCAGTCCAACAAGGTGATCGAAGTAGCGCTATACTACATGCATATATACACTATCGAAAGTAACAAATAATGGCTTCTGGACCCTACTTGGGGCTCTCTGTGTCTCACAGGGAGTAACAGGTGTAGAGCACAGTCATCAAATAAAATAGATGGACAAATAAATGAATGCAAACATGAACAGATAGTTAGAAGGTTAATGGTTGGATAAATAAATGGACATCAGGTCAGTATGAATGCAGATGTAAAACAAACTGGCCACACACCAGCAGCCTCTTATCTCCGCCTCCATCGCTGTGTCGTCTCCGCTGACCGTCTGCTGCTGACTGACAGCTGAATGGCGGCATGGCTGGAGCACAGCCGCATCTGGTTTCTGTGTGATGTGATATCTTCTTGCGTCTAAGCACAAGCGACTGGTGAGGTCTCTTTCTGACAATCAAAACACAGGGCTGCAAACCAAACCTGTCCTGACTTCCCAGAGAAGTGCACTATGTAGTAACCACAAGTGCAGTATAATGTATATATCTAGCAGTGAGTCATTTGTGACTTCTATAGAAGTGCATTAAAGAAACTATTAAATAACAGCCTTTACACCATAAATGTATAGTGTACTATATATACAGTAGAAAGTTATTTATAAGTGCACTGCATAGGGTATGAAAAAATAGCTTCACCCAATGTAGTGCACTATATGTCCAACTGGGAACTGATTGAGATTCTACACCTGTACCTACATATGTAACCCATTATATTACAAAAGTTCTTAATCCATTTTCGGTTCTGGGCAATGTCAGTAATTAGTCTGTATTAGCCTACCTACCTCATGTTTGTGTGGAGCCAGAACAGAATGAACATGTGGACTAGACGTAGCACCTGTATGTTAAGAAGTCATTTGGGACACAGCCATTACATCACAACAGAGTAAAAGGAAACCATCTGGTGCACTGTTTCATTATCTGACTGGCAGTATGCTGGCTTGTGTACAGCGCTGGTTTGATCCATTTCTTCCTGAGCTGGATCATGAGCTTCACGGTCACAGCTGTGTGCTTTGTGATGCTGTTGTTGGAAGGTAAGTGGGTTGTGGTTTTTTCTCTTATTCGTCTTGTGTTTATTTTAAGACGACTATATGTTTTCTCTAACGAGACCATTTAGACAGTCATGTTCAGTTTCATAGCAATGGGGTTGAGTTCTTATGCAATCACAATTGTTATGGCTTTTATTTGTAAATTATTTTGCAATCTGTATTCCTCACACTTTAATATTATTGGCTGTTTTCTGTTTTGTATTAGTTCATGACACAATCCCAATTACGTCCATTTCAATTCCAGGTTGTAACACAAAACTCAGAGGGTGAATACTTATGCCAGCCACTGTATGACAAACATTTTTAGGTCCACCTTGACTGATGAATTAAGATCATGAAGATAGTAAATGTAATTTTGGGTTCGTGTGTTTTTTTGGTGTTCAGTGGCTCATGCAGCCCAAGGCCACTTTGCACATCAACTGCTAAATGACCTTATGGAGAATTATTCGAATGCTCTGCGGCCTGTGGAAGACACCGACAAAACGCTCAATGTCACACTGCAGGTCACATTGTCTCAAATTAAGGACATGGTGAGTACACACAAATTTTTGTGTTACTGTATTTTTGGGGACCAGAGGTTCTTCTAATATCTTAATATCTGTGAAATGAACATGGGCACTCTTGTTAGGTCCCCATTATTCATTTCACTGCATTTGGTTTGATCTATGACCTGGTTCTAACGAAGTGGTCATATGATGCCATCTTTGACATGGTCCCTACAAGCCTGATTCTGTAGTTTCCCTTTTCTTCTGTTATAAAGTCTCCTAGCATCAGTAACATGACCCTGATAATGCAGTCTTCACTATGCAGCCTCAATGAATTAGCCCCCTTGATGCAGCCCCATTGAAACAGTCCACACCATGTGGTCTCTACAGTGCAGTCCTGAAGATCAAGCCTCCATGGGGCAGTCCCCCAAGACCTGGTCTTTTTGATGATGCCTTCCATAATGTGGTCCCAATTACGTCAGCCCATGACCTGGTCCTCACCAAATCTCTTATGATGCACTTCCCATAGTGAAACCTATATGAAGCAGCCCCATTACACTGCACCATTGACAATGAACCTCTATGACTTGGTTCCCATGACCCAGTCACCAAATACAAGGTTCTCACATAGTCCTTTATACTGTGGTCCTCATGACAGTCCCCACAACCCAGTTGTGTCATGCTCTCTATACCATGCTCCCCGAGATACAGTCTCCATAACGCTGTCCTGATGATATAGGTCCCATGATGTGCTCCTGTATAAACTGGTTCTCACAATGTAGTCTCTGTGATATGGCCTCCATGACCTGGTCCCTATGACCTACTTCAGGTGGCATGGCTCGCATTACATGAATCTCATGACAAGGTCCCAATCACATGGTCTCAGTGAAACGGTCCACATCACATGCTACACAATAAGAGCTCTCTACCAAATGATCTCTAAGATAAGGTACCAGAAACAAGACAGAAGGAATACAAGAAACAAATAAACGTACACTTTTCTGCTGTGCTGCTCATACGCTCATAAACTAAAGAAATGTAGACACATTCTCAGGTATTGTGCAGGTATAAATATGCATGAAATCTGAATAACTGAACACATTAGAATCGGATAATAGGTAGAATTAGGTTAAAATGCCATACAGCGGAAATGTCATACCCAAGAATAGCCCAAGATTTTGCACTCAGAGCAGTGCAACAGTTAGTGACTCGGTACTTCTATACACCATTCCAAACCACATTCTTTTAGGTTTTCAACTATTACTTATTAGAATAAACTATAATAACTTTTCACCTGAGCAATTTTAAAGGATTTTGGACATAGCCTAAAAGTCACACCTTCAAATAACCTGATACTAAGTGAGTGTGTGTCTCCATTTACACAGTGTGTGAGACAGACAGTCAGACATTACGTTAGTGTTAATCTTGATCTCTGACTCTGTCTAGCCAGGTGTTTCACTAGTCTGCTATTCTCACTATTACAAGAGCAACTCATTTAAGCACAATTTTTATTGTGTGTGTGTGTGTTTGTGTGTGTGTGCTTGTGTGTGTGTATGTGTGTGTGTGTGTGTGTGTGTGTGTGTGTGTGTGCTTAGGACGAGCGTAACCAAGTTCTTATAGCATACCTTTGGATAAGGCAGACATGGTATGATGCCTATCTGAAGTGGGATAAAGAGGAATACGATGGCCTGGAGGTCATCCGCATCCCTAGCAGTCTGGTGTGGAGACCTGACATAGTGCTTTACAACAAGTACACACAACATGTACACACACATGCAAATTAGACTTTCAAAAAGTGCATAACACACATTCAGAAACCAGAAACCAGATCTAGAGTTGTATAAGAGAAATGTTTTTTATACAAAGAGCATTGCATAACTACACTATATATAGTGTGCTATATATATATTATACTATAATTCATTACACTATGCAACTATACAATACTATATAGTGGGTACCATGCTGAATTACACATATAGGACATGAAATAGTAGTAGAAATATACAATACTATACTGTGAAATACTTCATTATTCAATACTCTGCAATGCTACAATACAGTGTATAGCACTATACAGTACTTTATCATGCTTTAACATACTCTACAATGTACAGGAAATTAGCAAAGGAATCTTCCTTTGTTGGAAATGAAGTAGTAGTAAATTACAGTATAGTATATTATTCTGTACTATAGTGCACTATAGTATAATATACTCTCTAACATATGGGCATACATATACAATCACTTATTTATGATAGTATTTTACATTAAAATATTTTAATATCATAAATATTGGCCCTAGAAGTATATTATAATATATACATATAATATCTGTGTATCTCTGTGTGTGTAGAGCTGATGAAGATTTGCCCAGCCCAGTGGACACTAATGTTGTGCTGCGGTACACTGGTGAGATCACATGGGATGCTCCAGCCATCACCAAAAGCTCATGTGTGGTGGACGTGTCCTATTTCCCTTTTGACAGTCAGCAGTGTAATCTTACCTTTGGCTCTTGGACCTATAACGGCAATCAGGTACATATACTCAGTAAACACGTTGGGATGTAAGTTTGATGTGCAAATCAGTGTGAGCTAGCTTGCCAGGAAAAATGAAATAAACTGAATATTTGGCCATATAGTGTCTGAAATATCAGTTACTCGTTATTAATTTCTTGTTCATTGAATTGTTGTATAAAAAGCAATATCTCACTCACAGACTGTCACATACTGAATATTGGCATGGCTGTGATTAGCTATGCCACTTGTCCTGTGGGCTCTTGCCTACGGCCGAATCACAGCTATGAGTGTATTCAGTATAACCTCACTTGCAATATAGCTTAAATGTAACAATAACTTAAGTATGGGTTTTGACCCAGGTGGACATCACCATGGGGATGGCTAGCGGTGACCTCTCGGACCTGGTAGAGAATGTGGAGTGGGAGTGTGATGGCATGCCTGCCACAAGGAATGTGATCATGTATGGATGCTGCTCAGACCCATACCCAGACATCACATATACATTGCTGTTACGCAGACGCTCCTCCTTCTACATATTCAACCTGCTGCTGCCCTGCTTCCTCATCTCCTTCCTGGCTCCACTTGGCTTTTTCCTGCCTGCGGACTCAGGTGAGAAGGTCTCGCTGGGTGTCACCGTGCTGTTGGCGCTCACTGTCTTCCAGCTGGTGGTGGCTGAGAGCATGCCACCCTCCGAGAGCGTGCCGCTCATAGGTGAGCCAACGATCCTCCATGCACACTTACACAAATGAATCTGGGATTCATTTGAAATGATTCGCTGAATCTGTCTGAGATTCATTTGAATATCAATGATTCAGTGACAGTGAATGAATAAACTAATTAATTTACCAATTAATACTGTTGCCTCAGGTAAATACTACATTGCGACGATGACAATGATCACGGCCTCTACTTCTCTCACCATCTTCATCATGAATATCCACTTCTGTGGTGCTGAAGCCAAACCAGTCCCTCAGTGGGCCAAAGTACTCATCATTGGCTACATGAGCAGGATCTTTTTTGTCTATGAAGTTGGAGAGAGCTGCACCTCCCCACTAACACGAAACAAAGATGCAGACAAATGCCATACACAGAACCTTCAACCAAAAGCAACCAGGCATAACCCAGAACCAACCAAGAATGCCCTTGCATCTGGTGTCCCTTGCTGTCCCGATGATGAAAAACTACTTTCCCCAAATGTGACCTTTGACCCCTGCATGTTTTGTGGGCCCCATAGTGGTGGTTTTTGGGGAAACCCAAAGCTCATCAAGAACGTTGAGTACATTGCGAACTGCTTCCGGGAGCAGAAGTTGACTTCCCTGAAAGTGGCTGAGTGGAAGAAGGTGGCCAAGGTGATGGACAGGTTCTTCATGTGGATCTTCTTTGCCATGGTGTTCCTCATGAGCATCCTCATTATTGGCAAGTCATCATGACCACATAGAGCTACGTGTACACAAAATAATGCTTGCTTAAATGTATGTACATGTAAACACACACATACCCACCCAACTGTAAGTGGTGTGTCAGATAGTGAGTCTGAAACCAGATGCTGTGTGTGCTCTCCTGTTCCTCTCTTGTTCCTGTGGTAATTATTTGTGCATTGGAATCAAAATACTGCATTGTTAATAAGGGACCAGTGTGCTGTGAGAAACACTTTCACTGAGAGCTCTGAAAAAGAATGATGGCTCGTTCCAGAGCACTGCAATGTACTTGATTGGTGTTGCATAGGAATGATGATAGGGATAAAATTATTGGATCCTGATGACTGGCTGAGAATTTCACTTTGGATTCAGAACTCTAGAGCCAACATGGCTGCTGTCTGAAATACAGAATGCTCATGATTGATGCTTATGATGATGGTTGGCTTAGAGATTCCGAATAAAATGCACATGATTAGCTAAAAGTTCCAGAACTCCACAATACACATCAAGTCAAGTCAAATCAAGTGGCTTTTATTGTCATTTCAACCATATACATGTAACACAGTGTACAGTGAAACGAGACAGCGTTTCTCCAGG
>JAQQZX010000008.1:17023306-17034645 GCA_030068355.1 Notoglanidium maculatum | reverse complement strand
ATGCAATCAGAGCTTGTGGACCACACACACACACACACACACACACACACACACACACACACACACACAGATTTCGCTCTGCATTTTTAAAATGCATGCTTTGTTCTAAGGAATTAAATTTTATGAATCATGTGACAAATTTGTGATTGGACTAAAATTCTGTAGACCCATGTAACACCCCTTCCCAATCTAAGCTCTGATTTAGCAATCCAAATACAGAGGTTATTTTTCATGTTCAGATGATATCGTGCATACAGATAGTGCGTATGCTGCAGGTGTCTTAAGAGTATTAATTATGTCATATTATGCAAAGTAAAGAGAGGAAACGTACATTTTTTTGCACGTGTGCTATTTATTCTTGTTGCAAGGTATGATCTCTGGAGACTTGCAGAAGAATAAAGGGAATCTTGCTACATTCGCATATTTTCTCGTTCAGTATCACTCTGATTAAAAGCTTGTGGTGAAAAATAGTTCCGAATACAATAGGCTTCATTTATCAATCTTTTAATGAAGCTGTTTGTAAACATCTGCGTAAGTGAAATCCACCTAAACATTTCCATCCGATCTACAGAAGTTTCAGAAACGCTAATTCTCTTCATTCTCACATGTGTATGTGTGTAAGTCCAAAGCGAGTCCCAAATACAGCTCATTTGCATTAAGTGACACCCACAAAACTCCATAAAAGGTAATGATCTAAGAGCAAGAAATATGAAAATGACTACTAAACTACAAAAGAATGGAATTGCTTAGTTGTTATCCCTGTACATCATCAAACACTCACGGCCAAAGAACATGCAGCATACACTTGCTATGCCATCATTTATTTAAGTGCCCTAATTCTTATATAAACTCCTTACAAAAACCTTTCTTTGTGCAGTATGCAGGAAGTTTGTGAAGTGTTGAAGACTGCAGGTTTCTCCCATGTGAAATCCATCACACAGTTGGAAGGACAGACGTTCTGTGAGGACATACACCTCCTCGACCTGCTGGTGTTTCCCACGTGTGCGAAAAGAGAACTACACAAAACAAACCTGCTGAAAGATTACAGACTGATCATTCAGGTACATATACAGTTACAATATAAAGACAGGACCTGTGGAAATGTTCAGCTCTCTCTGTGCATTAGGGATATATACCATGCTAATTTACACATACAGTATTAGTACATAAAAAAACTGGTGTGAGTTGCGTGCACATAAACATGTTCGTGATCATGGAGCAGTGAAGCAAGCGAAGGAGTGGAGAGGCAGGTCATCGATACTTTTATAAATTAGTGATGGCCACTAGTAAAAAGACAGCTCCAATTTCTTGTTGAATCTGTTTGTAAAGTCACTCGCACAAAAGCTTTTTCCCATTTTAGATCTGTTTTTTGCATGTTTTCATACCACTGGAACTGTGTTACTTCCGCCTGTGGTGATGTCATGTGTTGTGCCCTCTGTTATCTAAACAACACAATTACAGCTAGGAAAGATTAAGAGATTCCACAGCCTGATAATCTCTGTTAATTTTTAAATTCCAGTTGACTCGCCGTTTATGCTTTTGGTGTGTTTATAGGATAAGTCGTGCTGCATTGGTCCGTGGGCATTGCGCACCTTGCTGGCTCCGGATGGAGATGTAATTATGGCCGGATCATTCTCCGCAGCCACCGTGGCTCATACAGCTGCCATCGTCACTGCTGCTCACGCTCACATACCCACTTTTCCTCAATCCAGCAAACAGGCTCGCAGCAGCGTGCGGGTGTTTGTGTGCATGGGGGAGTGCATGAGTGTTCAAAGAGATGAACTGCAGGAGGTCCTCGGCAGCATGGGCTGCAGCAGTGAGTGTCTGTGTGTTTGTGTGCTTCAGATATGAATACGCATTGCCTTATAGAGATATTGAAATGGTACATTCAATATACCTGTGTGTGCGTGTGTCTCAGACGTGAAGCTGCTACCCGAGGCTCTCCACACTCTGGATGTGTGTGACACGCATCTGCAGAAGGTTCAACTCATCCTGCTGACTCCGCATTGTTCTCTCTCTGCAGTCTCTAACCCTGTAGACTACCTGCTGCGGGAGAATGGAGGCACACACACACACACACACACACACACATACACATACACACACACACATACATACACACAGTGAGCCACCAAGAATTTAAAAAAATGTTTTTTTTTATTTAATCACCTATCAAACACTGATGCAATGTCTCTAAAACAAAATCTTTTAATTCTACACTAATTCCTGTGGATGTGCTCACACACCCTGTTCACTGTTTCAACGCCACAGCACAGGGCATTGTGGGTGTTGAATGTGCTAAAGTATATCATTTGAACAATTGTGAAGGGGTAGTGGAGTTAATGTTACTGTGCTGATCGCTTCGTTTAGCTGTTTTGTTTTGCGTTTTATTTTGTCCTAAATTTGAAAGTGACAGAAAGCAGAAGTATTGAATAAAAACCCTTCATATCACACTCATTTCCTAGTCTTTAATCGCATTTAATAGTATTATCCTACTATATATTTAAAATATGATTCCATGTTTAGTTCTTGTTAAACTCATTTGAGCCTCGGCAGATTTTCCTCTGGGACTCAGCCAGAGCAGGAATTCCATCCTCCATGTTGTTTCATCTTTAATGAGCGGGACACATGGGGTGCTGCCTTGGAAGTCATTTATCCAAAATACTGAAGCGTAAAAGACAGCTGTCCTTATGTGGCATTATTAATTGCCCCACTCTTAAAATACTGCCTACTTAGGCAGCCTCTTCCCAAGTGGAACACTAGGCGAAAGCGTGTTCATTGTAACAGCGTTATGTGTTGACTATGTCTGTAATATTGTGTAATCAGCACTTTCCTAATTTCACTGTAGGCACACAGATGTATATTGACATTGAATGTCAATATGTGTGTGTCTGTATGTGTGTTTTTTAGACAAAGAGCTGCTGCAGGATCTGTCCCAAGGTTCAGTCTCACAGTCCAGACTGCACACGCTTGTCTCTGAACAGAAGCGGGACCTTCACCATGCCCTCCGTTGTAAGTGTGTGTGTGTGTGTGTGTGCACCATATTTAATTAATTAGTTAACTCCAGAGAAGGAAAGTTTAATTGGAAGTTTGCATTGACCTAAGAATTGATTTAAACCTAGAACTGTAATGAAACTTTATAACACACCAGTGATACTCTCTCTCTCTCTTTATCTCTGTGGCTCGTGTTCTCTTCTACAGTTTCATTACTCTGTATTCACTTTTTGTTTGATGTGCTATGTAAAGACCTCATGTCTCCAGAGAGCAGGATAATCCTAAGAGGGTGTGTGTGTGTGTGTGTGTGTGTGTGAGTGAAAGTCTGTTGTTAGTCAGCGTGTTATCGAATGTACAGGTCTTTCTGTTCCTCCATTCAGCTCGTTAAAGTGCTGTTAATTAACAAGCAAGTGCTGATCAATTTCAGCCAATCAGTAAAGAGTCAGACTCGCTCCATTGCTGCAGTGTGTGTGTGTGTGTATGCGCACATACACACCCAGGAAGACGCAACATCAGCAGAATTTTTTCTATGGCCAGGCGGAACGTCCCCACACACACACACACACACACACACACACACACACACACACACACACACACATTTACTTATTGGCTAGCCTCCTGCTTATCTTGTGCAACTGAATAATCATTAGCTATGTTATTAGCTACGTATATTTTAGTAATCCTTTAACAAGCCAACTCAGTTTAATTGAACCTTTCATTTGCTACTAAATCAAAAGTTCAATTTCAACCTGATTTAAACAGATGGATAAACCTTTTAATTATCTGTAAACTGATAGAATAATCAAAATTTTAAACCTAACGAATTTCACAATCTATCCATTTCTTAAACATTTTAAGAGCTGGCCCTGAATTAAAACACTCAGTGTTCTAGGATCGACCAAGAACTAACAAAGATTCACAATTATCCCTTAGGTTAAGACTGTAACTATGTAAGTGCTAGAAATCCAAACTCACATAAAAATGCGGAGTAGAAAGGTAGAAGTTGGTTTAGTGCTAGTGAGCTGAGTCTTAGAGATTTAGTTTGTATTGAAGTCTGTCAGTGGCCTCTCGCCGAATCTCTGCTTCAGGGATATATCAGTGGACAGATAAATCAATGACTCGAGCAATTTCCGCTGGCTTTGCAGAGAAAGCATTCCTTATCCAGTTTCAGTCTCATGGATTGCTGAGTTTTCTGGAAAATACTCCCAAAGCAGTCAGGATGAGCCAGAAACAGCGCTGTTAATAAAGCACTTCTCTACTCAGTAGCAGCTCATCTATAGATGGGGGCCAACAATGTTTCTAGATGCTATGCAATCATGGGGTAGCGATCTTCCTGCCCAGTTTAGCTCAATAAGAGTTATTTTTGCATCTAGTGGTCAAACATGGGCACTACATCAAGCACTAGCAGAGGCCCACTGGGGAAAGGATGATGCTGCCCCATGCTTGCTTTATGAATGTTTTATTTATTAGGGGAGGGGCAGGGGACAGGACAGTGAATGGTGTTACTGGTTTTGGTTTACTTGAAGATGCTGTCTCGGTAGCCATCGATGCCATCCCTCCTCTCTGAGCAATTACTAAAAACATGTTTTTCATTGGCGTTAAATAGCACACACAAATGCTATTTTGTAATGGTAAAGTCTTCATGTGTAAAGACGTGTAAAGATGCTGCTGCCTTTTTTGTGGCACCAAAGATCTGGAAGTTTCTAAGGTTTCTTTTTAAAGCAGCTGTTCGTGGCAAATTAAGCAGACTTTCTTGTATCGGAAAACTTAAAATCATGGCTTTACTTTTGAGTGTTACAAAGCACTGTCACTGGAGACTCTTTCCAAAGATGATAAATAAACATCTCACAGAAACATATCAACAAATCTAGACATAATTATGCAATACCTTTACGGTATGTGGAGCTTATGCCATAGAAGGTTTTTACTGTAGAAGTTATAATAACGTGTTAAAACAAGCGTATTAATATAACGCTGTGAACACCTAACCAATCAGAATTGAGGATTGCTGCTCCCTACTGTTTTCACTTCATGTGCAATCAGTTACGGTTTTGTGTATCACGCAAATCTTTTCGCAATATTGTTTCCCAGTTCCTAAAGTGCGAGACGTGGTGTACTCCACCTGTTCTTCACTTCCAGAAGAGAACGAGGAAGTGGTGAAGAACGCTCTCACTCTCACAGAGCAGGACAATCCCAAACTACAGCCTTTCACGTATGTATTTGTGTCCCGCCATGGGTTTCCTGCATACTTGCAATCTCAGACCTCTAATTTTACCACACTGTGTGTTTTAGAAAAAGCTATATATATGCTAATACTTATGGCTCATGTTTTTTCAATATAGATGATCACTGTGTCTTTTTCATGATTTTTCTAATCCTGTGTGCATTCAAGCATTTATGTGTGTGTGTGTGTGTGTGTGTGTGTGTGTCAGGCTTAGCTACCCATCTTTCCTGCGGTGTGATAAAGAGGATGGTGGTGGAGAAAACTTTTTCAGGCTTGAAGCTTCTTATCGGAGCAATGGCTGTTTCTTAGCTGTGCTCACACGCCAGGTTTGTTGCAAACATCATGCATGTACACACACTCTTTGCCGTGTTGAATCCTGCACCTTCATACCCGAAAGTCTTGATCATGGGGATCAGGGGAAATGGGGGCTGAGTAGCACAGTTCTCAGTCATATATTCCAGGCAATTAAAATAATTTACATTAACATGAATTAACTATTAGCTATTAACTTCAAAAGTTTCTTTAGAAGTCATTTGTGTTTAGAGTTATGCACAAGGGGTTAGCAATTATAAACCAAATAATAATAAAAAAATCAGGCCACTTAAAATTTATGGCTGTAATTCGAAAAAGGCACATGCAGCTGTGGTTTTGCATTCTGGTTATTTTGGTTATTTGCTCAGAAGGTGTTGATTAATTTTATATAACAGCAGCCTTGATGATAGTGTCGGCTGTAATTCAAATCACAGGTGCATATTGATGCACGTTTTTAATTTCCTATAACAGCATGTATATGGATAAAAATCATAATTGTAATTATTTGTTACACACCTAATATTAAAAAAAGGTGTCCAAACTCCACTACAGAAAATTCAAATTCTATCAGTCCTGTGAGAGATTTAACTCCAGACTGTTAAAGTTCTCTCAGATGAAAAGGCTAAAGACAAGATTAACACTCAAGGGGTTCAGAAAAGGCTGGGATGGAGAAAGAAATGAATGCAGTGGAGCAGAGAAATAAAGAGAGACAGATAAGTGGAAAGAAAAAGAGAAACAACGGGAGAAAGATAAAGAGGATTAGGGGGAGAAATCGGGATAAATAGAAAGGGAGAGCAACACCGTCGAGGGGAAAAGACACACATACACACAGAACGAACATTTGTTTGTTTCCACAGACGGCCCATGAAGGATGAAAAATGGTCCTCTTCTAAATTAAGTGTTTCTGAAGTGGTATGAACACATCCAAGGCAACCTAGAACTAAAGCAGAATGCAGGCCAGGTAGAGTTTGAGAGGATTGGTAGGGTTCAGGCTTGTGTGCAAATTCACCAGCATGGAACGGTATTCACTGAGCCGTTTGACAAAATGCATGTGTTGCAGATTTCACATTGGCACAATTGGGAAATTTAATGAAAAATCTTTTGGACTAACATAACAAAAGTGAATGATTTGAAAGATTAGCATGAAAAAAAATAGAACATTTTGATACATTATTATGACAAAATGGGGACAAAAATGATCGATTGATGTATCATTTCTGATACATTTGTATGGCGATATTGGATAATTTGATGGATTAGTATGGCAAAATAGGAAAATGTGAAGGATAATCTTGGCACAATTTGGAAATGTAAATTGTATAATAATTGATCATTGTAAATGTGTTAGCAATGAAAAATAAGAAATTTTACTGGATTAACATGACCAAGTAGAGATAATTAATGGACTTACATGGGAAAATATGAATTATCAATGCAAAATGGGGAATTGTGATGGTTTAACATGATTAAATAGGGATAATCAATGAACTAGCATGGCAAAATGGGAAATGTTATGAATTAGCAACACAAAATGGGAAATGGTGATGGTTTAACATGACCAAATGAGCTTAATTAATGGACTATCATGGCAAAATGGGAACATACAATGAATTACCAATGCAAAAATGGGAAATTTTGCTGCAGTAACATGACTAAATAGGAATAGTATGGCAAAATGGAAAATGTACATGTATTACCATGGCAAACTGGGAAACTCCGGTGGATTAGCATATCAAATAGGAAACATTCATTTATTAGCATGGCAAAGTGGGACAGTTTCATTCATTAGCATAGTAAAAGTGAAAAATTTGTTGGTTTATTATGGGAAAAATGGGAAAATTTGATGCATCAGTATATCAGAATGTGAAAAAAAAAAATGTTTTGCATTAGCATGAACAAATGGAAAATTCGAAGCATTAGCATTCCAAATCGGGAAGATTTGTTGAATTAGCATGGCAAAATAGAGAAATCTGATGCATTAGCATGGCAGAATGCGAAGTATTTAATGGAGTGTTTCAGAATGCATTTTATATGGATCAGCAAGGGAGAATAGCAAAATGAAAAGGTTCATAATTGTAGCATGGGACAGATTTCTAAAAGGCACGTTATGAAAGCCCTTCTCAGGAATCACCAAAAGGCAGTAACCACACCATGTATTAAACACTTTTCAAATGCTAAAGCTTTAAATGCTAAAATATTGCATCTGTACATCATTCATACTCTCTGCTTATACGTTCCATGTTTTTTTTTTCATGTGTGTAATGCGAGCTCCGCCATCATATTGCGTACATCAATCACATTCATTTCCGCATTGATGCACCTGAAAATGTAATCAAAGCAATTTAATGGGTGCTTTATCTCACATTTTCAAACACATCCTGCTGTAAAGCTCAGTAATAAAGATTATTGTGGTGCACTTAAATATGGCTCATAAAATTGCAATTAGACGCAAGTTGGAAATTTTAACGGCTGCTCTTTCTCTCTCCAGAATCTGCTCCTGCTTAAGCATAGCATACAGTAGAGAGTTTTATAGTTCATCTCTCGCTCTGTACCTGAGGCCTATAAAGTGGACTTTACTACACAAATGGAAAGGAGGATGACTCTAATTGGTCAAATTAAAGAGATAAAATCAGTCAGCTTCTAGACTTTTCCATGCGACACTACTTCAACAATTCCACCTATATCTGTGCTAATTCCAAGATTGCACTGTGACTTTAGCGTAATCTGGACACAAGTGTTTTTGTTACAATGAAGTAACTACAGTAAGAGTTAGCGAAAGCTTGCTCAAGCATAATGTTTTATTCTACATAATTTTTTGTGGGTAGGGATGTTTGGGAGCTTCATCACAAAGGCAATAGCTTGTAGCTAACAACTGTGTGGACATTTCCTAACTGTCAGACGTGATTAGCTATTGTTTTGATCGAGAAAATATTCATTTATTAATTTAAGAATTACACCATTTTGTTGGAGGTAGATGATTTATTGATGTTATGTGGATAGATACATTGACTAGCTAGCTGTTTCATAACAGGTATAGGGAAAAATCCCAATAGATTTGGTTAGCACTTGATGCTAGGTGTAATTGCAGTGTTATTTTAGTAGTACCCTTTTTTTTTTTTAGTGATTTACTAACATATCTGAGTGAAATGTTAATATTTCTGATGTTTTTATCTTGTTTCCACTGGCACTACACCTGTACTTTGTCTTAAATCCAAGACTTGATGGCTACATGCTGGCTAGCTAATGTCATTAACTATCTTACACATTCTCTATATTTGTCAGTTGCCTAGCAACTGAGTTTTCATTATTTTAACCACTCAGACAGCAAGTGTTTTATGTTAGCCTTTCCATCCCGAAAGCTTGAATTCACAAGTTTCATTTTTGGCAGTTAGATTTGTGTGTGTAGGTTATGGTGGTTGTTTGTGACCTTGTGTTTTGGCCATGTTTGACAAACATAAATAACTGGCTGGTTATGTGAGTTTATAGAGAGAGAAGGAAAGCAAAAAAGGAAATAAACGAGGGAGCAAGAACGAGGACATGAGGGAGGATATATTAAATATTTCATGGCTGCCTTGTCTTTCTGTGTTAGGTTCAGCGTGGCACGACATGACGACCCCAACACACACGCACACCCAGACATACAGACATGTGGACTAAGAAAGATTGAATTATTCACACTGAGTGGGTACATTTCTGCTGAGACAGCGCGTAATCCAGCAGGGTACACAAACAAACACACACAGCAGGATTCATGCAAAGATTAGACAGTTCTAATTAGCATCTTAAATGATGTACTTTGTGTACTATCAGTGTGAGCAGTGTGTTCATACAGGGAGACTATAACACACCCGACGTGCTAAGGCCACTGAGGAACGAAGTGCGAAATGCTGGAGACATAGCATTTGATGATCACAGCCTTCCACAGCCTTTAATGTAACAATGAACTGTTAAAGAGCGTGACATGTTGCTGGAACATTTCTGTGGCATAAGAACAATATAACACTTTGGAATGCACTGTGAAAGAGGTGGAAAATAACCACCTCTTGATCTCCTCGACAGCCCGAGCCAGAAGTGACTGAGACGCCACAGGAAGTGATAGCTCGTGCCACTGCTAGCGGCTTGCTGGACAGGATCCTGCCGACTCAGCCGCTCAAGAAAGAGAGGCGTGGCCGACAGACACGCAAAGGACCTGCCGGCCAGCGGCCTCATGTCTCTGTCAGCAGCCAGTCGCAGGTGGCCGAGTTTCTGAACCGTGAGGTGAAAGCGAATAGCTCAGCCACAACAGCGGCACAGGAGAGGACAAACCGCACACACTCGCCTCGGGGTAACACACACTAACTCACACACTTGAGAGCAGGCTAAGGCTAAACTCTGTGATGGGTTTCCCTCTCTGCATTTTTACACTTTGTTGTCTCACTGTGTCTCATTTGCACAGTTTAGTGTGTTGCTCGCCCCATCCACTTCGCATTGCCAGTGGTCGCTTAACCTTTTGTTGTTCATCAGCTCCAATTGAAAACAAATCAACAAATCATAGCATATACTATATGGCCAAAAGTTTGTGGACACCTTACCATCACACCTTTATATGCTTTTTAAACATCCCATTGCAATTTTAGTCCCCTCTTTTCTGTTATCATAACCTCTAATGTTCTGGAAAGGCTTTCCACTAGACTTTGGAGCTTGGCTCCCATTGATCCACAAGAACATTAGCAAGGTCAGGTACTGATGTTGGGTGAGGAGGCCTGTGGTGAAGTCGGTGTTCCGACCTGTCATGCTAGAACAGGTTTAGGCCTCTTAGTTCCAGTGAAGGGACATCATAATGCTACAGCATACAGAGACAATCTATACAACTGTGTGCTACCATCTTTGTGGCAACAGTTTGAGGAAGAACCACATATGGGTGTGATCATCATGTGTCTACAAACATTTAGACATATAGTGTATGCTTTGGTAAAAAGTGGCAGCTTTTCAAGCTAGTTTGGTTTAATTTATTTACGACAAACTAGTTTGATAGTTCACCTTAAACAAAATCTTTCTCCATCGCTATCTCTCGTTCTTAAATCCTTGGCTCTGTCTAGATCACTAATGCTTTTTTGTCCATCTCTCTCACTTTCTCAGTCTCAGGAAAATCCAAAGCAACTCATCACTCCACTATCTCCAATCCAAGCTACTCCTCCTTCATCACAGGACCCACCTCCTCCTCCTCCTCCGCAGGCCTCACCTTGTCTTACACATACCCAGCCTCCTTTATAACAGGCCGAGTTTCCTCTATTCCTTCCAACACTGCCCACACCTTCTCCATCACAGACAACACCTTATTCAACACAGACACTGCCTCATCCAACAATGGACTAACCATCACTTCACTTACCAAGGGCTCTGCACCATCCTATAGGAGCCTGAATCGAACCAACAGCCACCAAGCTGCTGGTCCTGTAGCTCCACCCCCTGCCCGACCCAGAGGCAGACAGGAAGTCCTGCGTCCGGTGTTGGTTTCGTTTCCTCCTCCTCAATTCCCATCCTTGTGTCCAGCAACTGCTCCAATCAAGATCAAAACTCCTGTATTATACCAAACCTGGAAGAACTGGTCACGTCCTGCCCCATTGACACACACCCGATTCGGGAACAGCATGCGCCCATGGTTCTGACACACACACACACACACACACACACACACACACACACACACACACACACACACACACGTGTATATATGTGTATAGACGGGCCTGCACATGTACTGGCTTAAGCAGGGGGACACGTCTGGCACTGCAGGATTTGAGTCCCTGGCGGCGTAGTGTGTTAC
>JAQQZX010000008.1:17007208-17019928 GCA_030068355.1 Notoglanidium maculatum | reverse complement strand
AAATACTTATTTTCCACCATAATTTGCAAATAAATTCTTTAAAAATCAGACAATGTTATTTTCTGGATTTTTTTTTTCATTTTGTCTCTCATAGTTGAGGTATACCTTTGATGAAAATTACAGGCCTGTCTCATCTTTTTAAGTAGGAGAACTTGCACAATTGGTGGCTGACTAAATACTTTTTTGCCCCACTGTATGTATGTATATTATTAAAACTCTTATTGTGTTTTTGCTCATGACCAATTGACATTCTATTTTTGTATAATAATTATTAATACCCGTTTTATTCTCTAGGCTAAATCCTGTATATATCATTTTGCTAAAAGCATAATTAAAACTTTAACACAGCTGTATGTTTTTGAAATGCCTTTATTAGCACAGGGACATTATGGGACATTAATATGGTGAGTGAGGGACCCAGGTGAGTTATACTTTGCGTAATGTGTTTTCCACACTGTGCCGGTTTCCTTTTTTTTTTTTTTTTTTTTTTTTTTAAATTCCTGTAGACAAATTGGGAATCAAGCATACATTGCCTGTGTATGCTTGCCACACCGAGCCTTAGTTGCAGGAGGTTTTAATGATAATTTTTCCATTTTACGCAATTGAGTTACGAATTAGCGCTGGTAAAATCTTCGGCCCAATCCGAACTCTTTCCTGTTCTTTTAGTTTTATAAGCTCTCCCTGCTTAACCATTTAACAGTGGTGCCAAAATGGAGAAATGTATGCAGTTTCATGTTGTCTTGGGTTTTATTGTACTATTAAAACATATTTTAAACAAAAATAACCATGAATGAATTATGCAGTAGGCTGTATATAGTATTTTTGACATTTCTTATCATAATTTGAAAACAGCTGGACATGCCACACCCACAAGTCACTACACGCCCATATGAAAGAAACGTTAAACGAAAGGTTACACAGTAAAGTAATGTTTAACTTTTTACATTAGCTTAGTTGCCCATTGTTGCTTAGCTTAATTGTTAGGTGAACAGTAGTAGATATACACAAGTTTATAGAAAGGTTTGTTACTTTTACACTAATGTCACATTGAAAATCCAATAGAGACACCGCATTATTAGAAAGAATGTTCTGGCAGAAGAATTAAAAGCGTGGTAATGTCAGAATTTGGGAATTTCCGAGTTTCTGACTGGCTGCACGTGTTTAATTCAATATGGAGCTCTATAGATCCGTAGTCTTCAGTTCTTCACCAATAGTACAGAGCAGGTGAAGAATTTAGCTTAGTGTCCTATGACAAAATGTCCATTAGCTCATTTCTAGTCACTAGACTAGAATCCGTTTGTCAGGACTGTAGCAAATCCTTCTGCTCAGGAAACAATACTGAACTATGGCAACACTAATGGGACAAACACTAGTCACTAGACTTCACCAGTAGGGGGCTCTGAAAGGAGTGCCGTTTATGAGTCAGATATATAAAAAAGGAACAAAAAAAAAAAAAAACAACCCACATGCTACATTAATGCAATGTATAATTTTTCTCAAGGGAGAGTTTTAGGGAGAAGGGTGGTTCAGGCACCCTGGAATGAAAATACGCTACTTTAATCATGTGCAAGCGGTTCTCTAGCTGAACCTAGCGGACTCAACATTTCACCCTCGCACCCATGTAAGGGATACGTGTTTTCAACTACAGTGTCGTTTTTGTACAGAGGCTCGCATGAGACATTCATGTGTAATGATGCACCACAACAGTGTCAGTTTAACGTGATTATGACATCAGACATGAAAATGAGTCTTCACTGACATCAACATGATGGTAACAGAGTAATACACAGCTCAAACACATTGTAGTTGTGTCTGTTGGCTTAAAAATGAGTGTAATTGTGTGTTTTTGTCCAAGGCATGCTTCAAGGAGCGCCTAGAGACGGTCAAAGTTCAAAGAGCTACAGGTGAAGCTTCACCCATCAGGTCATCTCTTCCTTTCCACTTCCTGGTGATCATTTGTTGCTCCTTGGCCGTACAGAGTTCAGTGTTTTTATTTACATGTCCTGCCAGTGATCGTAACTGAGCTGCACCGTCATTGGTGGGGCAGCTCAGGGCCAGGCTTCTTTTTCAGAGTGTCTATGATGGACTGGACACCGCGCTTCACGCTGGTAGTTACGCGGCGAGTCACGGAGTCTGAAGACGATGGAGAGGAACACGTGGAGGACTTCTGAGAGGAAGTGTGAGAGACCAGGCATTTCTGATAGCGCAGCTGGAAAAGATAGAAAGGATTGAAAGAGAGAGCGAGAGAGAGTTTCAGAATGGGAGGTTAGTATTGTAGCTTCAGCTCAGCAGACATTACATTCAGGATGACCTATGTGTGTCGTAAGTATTAGTGCCCTATACACCCGATATTTTATTAGAAACTCTCTCAAAGAAGCTGCAGCTAGAATAATTTAATCAAATTCAGCCACAATGAGAAGCTCAGAGGAGAAATTGAGACAGAATTTATCTCGTGTGCACAAATGATTCCTAAAACATGCTTGAGCCACCTTCTGATTAACACGTACACAAGTGAGTGTGTGATGGACCTGACGATATATCAGTGCCACAGTATAGCACAATATAAATAACTGAAATGATGATGGCATACAGAAATACGCGTGTGTTGTGAGGCTTACCATGCAGGCGGACTGCACGGCTTCAGACACGCTCCCTGCGTTGGGCTCACACCAGAACACATGACACTGGAAGTGCTGGTTGCCCGTGTCCATGACGAAGGCAAATGTGTGTACATCACGGCCGATACCCATAAATGACAAGAAACGCACGCGGCACTCCACCAGCACTTCCTCCTCCTCCTCCTGCGTGCACACACACACACACACACGCAGGAGTGAGTTGCTTCGTTCATTTCATCTTTACCTTTTCTGTTCCTTTCTTGTCTTTTTGTTATTTATTTTTTTGAGGGCCCGTAAACAACAAGAAATGACAGGAAATGCCATTTTTACATCGACATTTTTTCAACATTTTTTCAGCACTCCCACTTCCCTCTCCTACATACACACTAGGGTAATGTGTGTGGATGAAGTAATTGACCTTTTCTTTGATAACGCTGACTGTCGCATCCTCCACATTCAGCAGAACTGCAGTCCAATCATCCTTCCCCGTGGACGACAGCAGACTGTCAATCGCTCCATTTATAATGTCCATCCCTGAGAGAGAGAGGGAGACAGAAAGGGAGAGAGAGAGACTGTAAAATATGTTTGTGCAAGTAGATTTTGGGTGTGCGTGTGCATATGCGTGTGTGGGTACGGTGTTACCTATGGGACGGGACACAGAGGTCATTCCCAGGTAGTGAACATGGAAGCTCTGCTGTAGCGCAGTCTTTGGTGTGGGAAAGTCTACTGAGAGAAAACACGCACATGAGGATGAGAACTTTACCAGTCTACAGAAAGTACTGTTTAATGAAAGAAACACGGAAAAAAAAAAGAAAATGAGAAACTTGTCAAAAGAACAAAAATATTTTGAAAAAGACTGCAGTAAAATAATAGAAGGAATGAGGAACATTAAGAAGAAAGGAAGAAGTGAATGAAAGAAAGAAAAAGAAAATTGCATGAAAGAAAAAGAATCCATGACACAAAATGAAGAATTAACGGCAGAATAATCAAAAGGCAAGACAAGTAAGACTTATGAAAAAAGAACTAAAACCTGAATTAATGATGCAGATAATAAAGATCAAAGTAAAACCTACAAGGAAAATGCAATGAAGAAAAATAAATGCTAAAAGAAGGAATAAACAAAGTGTTTAAAAACAAGTAAATGAATTAAAGGACACCTGCTGTGAAAATTTAGGGTTTTTTTTTTTTGTTTTTTTTTTAATAAAATATGTCCATGTGACTTGGTGAAGTATTAGGCTGTTACCTTCCTAGTCTGTAATGGCCATAGAAAGTAAATATGCAGAGAGTACGGGCCAGTTTGAAAAGCCTTTCATTGGTACGTAGCACAGCGCATGCCACCCCGCCATTGACATATGACGACCCATAGCTATCTGAAGCAAGAATACAGGGTGGGGACATCTATACATAGTTATTCAGCAAACAATAAGCAGAGATGCTTGGTTTAGAAAGCATACGTGTGGGCACTCGGCCTAGAGGCCCGGATTCTAAGCTAAAACTTCATGGATCTGTGCCCCAATTCTTCCAGAAACATGGTTAACTGAGGATCTCCTGGACTCATTTATTCATCTACAAACTCATTCCATACACCACGGCAACTGGACATCCGAATTCGGTAAAAGCAGGAGTAGCAGTGTTTGAAAAACTTATCTTATACGGAAAGACAGAGCTATGCCAGTCGGCCCCCAGTCTGCAAACCGTAAGCAAAATTTCCAATTAATCAAACTTTAAAGGCTGTAATGAATATTGTAATAGATTTCTCCTAACCTTAGCTAGCTTGCATGACCAAAGCCTACAGGTAACATTACTGAACTATGGTGCTGAAACAAAAAAAAAAAAACCCTTTGCATATTTTTCAAAAGCATCTCAAGGAATATTATAAGATGCATGACAAGTCTGTGGCATGTCCGCTTTAAAGAACAAAATGATAAAGGCACAACGAAAAGGAGGGATGAACAGAAAGAAGGAAAGGCGGCATATCTGACAATGAAATAAAAGATTCGAAGAAAAAAAGAAACTGGTAAAAAGAACAAAATCTAAAGAAAAACGTAAGTAAAAAAAATAAGAAAGAATTACAGGTTTAAAAAGAAAAGATGAACAAAAAGCATCGTTACCTTGTAGTGGGACGTTGGTGCTGGACAGGGACGACCCGCTCGCCGTTCTGCTGTTCTTCTTCTCCGCCATAATCTGCAGGAACATGGTGTACAAGTCGCAGATTAGCCCAAATAAAAACACTTCACACAAGTACACACTTGGGACATCAGTCACACCTGGTGACCTTTTAATGTAAATTTTATACATCACCATAGTTTATGCACTTACGATACAACAGCTAGAAACATAAAACATTTACAGCTTTTGAGCTTTTCAAAGCACTGACACTGAAGTCTCCTCCCATAAACAGTAAATAAATGTCTCCTTACAAAAAAAAACTAATCATACTGTCATACAACTCCATGTGTAAGCTGTTACTATAGACAGAATAACATTAGAATGAGTGTGCTAATATAAACCTACTCCAATATTAGAGATCAAAGCATGACAACAAAACAATATCACAAACTGGTAAAATTTGCTTTAATACATTATATTGCAATGTATATTGTGAAAGTAAGGCTTAGCAGTATGATCGTTATAAGTCTGAGAAACGCTTTAAAAAATTTACAAGTTGTACCTTTAAAACTGCCCAAAAATACATTTCAGAATCACATCAACACTATAATTCGCAGCCTCCCCCCGTAGGGAGCTTATCTGGTTTTATCAGAACACAGACAGCATCTCACCCTGGAGCAGATCTGGTTCAGGCTGGCAGCGATGGCTTCTGCAGGACTGTCACACTGGAACACGTGACATTTCAACACATGTGTGTTTTTATCCCGAGCCACGTAAGCAAAATCCCTTAAAAAAAAAAAAAAAAAAAAAAAAGTCAAACAAACAGTTGCCAAAACATTCAGATCAGTCCAACTCCTCTGACTTCTCATAACAGCATTATATAAGCACAGTGCAAAAAATAAAAGGGCTGGTTGTCAATAACAAACAGCAAGGAATATTCACGAGTCACGTGTATATCCATACTGAACTTCATCTCGACATTTAATTTATTTGGTTTCTCACTTTGATGTACAAAGGAAAAAAAATTCTGAAAGAGAACATTCAAATCTTACACATCAACGCTATCCGTTCTAAAAATAACCCCAAACACAGATGTGAAATAAGGATACGAAGTGAACCGGGTGCACTCAGGGATTATACACGCCACTGCCTTACAAAAAGTGAATATCTTTTCTAGTTTATTCTCTTCCCGTGCTCCAAATACAGCATCCACAACAACCAACAGTGCTCTTAACTATATACCAAATTCTGGTAGATAAGTCTTGTTAGAACAGATTCTATGAAATTTAATGCTTACCATAATACAAAACACTAATTAGACAAATTGTGAGACAGAGTGGATGAGATGCATAATTTCATGTGTGAAGTTGCAGAAGGTAAGATGGTAAGATGGTAAGTAGGAAGTAAGTACTGTAGCACTAGTCACTGAAATGTCAGAAACCTTTTTTTAATCCCTACAGTTTACTGTAGAAGCATGTGTAGGATCTGTTCTTGTAGAAAGTTTGACCGTTCACCTTTCTCCCACAGAAATCTGACCAATCCTGCTTTCTTCTACAGAAAGGTTGATCAATCATGCCCTTTCCCACAGAATGGTTGATCATTCCACTCCCTGCTACAGACATTTTGACCAATTCTGCTTCTCCCGCAGAAAGTCTGTCCAAGCCTGCCCTCTCCCACAGAAGGTTTGACCAATCTCACCCTCTCCCATAGAAGGTTCAGTCAGTCCTGCCCACCTCTGCAGACAGTTTATCCAGTCCTGTCCTCTCCCACAGTAGATTTGACCAGTCCTGCCCCATCCTGCAGTTTGACAAATCACACTTTCTCCCATTAAAGGTTCAACAAAGCCTGCCCACTCTTGCTGAAACTTTGACCAATCCTGCCCTCTCCCGTTGAAAGTTTGACCAATTTTACCTTCTCCTATAGAAGGTTCAACCAATCCTGCCCTCTCCCGTTGAAAGTTTGACCAATCCTCCCATCTCCTGTAAAGGTTTTGACCAATCCCACCCTCTTCCACAGAAGGTTTGACCAATCCTGCTCACTCCTGTAGAAGTGCCCTTTCCCAAACAAAGTTTGATCATTCTCTCCTCTACAACAGGTCGGATCAATCCTGCCTACTGCTGTGGAAAGTATGATCAATCCTGCCCTTTCCCACACATCGTTTGTTCATTCCCCTTCCCTACTACAGAAGTTTTGACCAATCCCGATACTCCTGCAGAACGTTTATAGAGTCCTGCACTCTCCCACAGAAAATTTGACCAGTCCTGCCCCCTCCTGCAGAAACTTGGATTATTCCCCCATCCCACAGAAGGTTTGACCAATCTCACCCTCTCCCATAGACGGTTCAAGCAGTCCTGCCGACCCTTGCAGAAAGTTTAACACAATCCTGAACTCTCCTGCTGAAAGTTTGACTAAGCCTGCACTCTCCTGCTCAGTATGATCAATCCTGCCTTCTCCTGTAGTGCTTTCGACCAATCCCATCCTCTTCCACAGAAGCTTTGACCAATCCTGCCCTGTTCCACAGAAACATCAGACAATTTTCCCCTCTCCTGCAGATATTTTTACCAATCTCACCTATTCCTGGAGAACATTTCACCAAGCCCACTCTCCCACATAACGTTTAAACTCCCACTCCCACAAGTGTTTTTGTCGTGTCTTGCATGCATTTTTTTTAGTTTACACTATGGTTCACTATGATACTTTCTGGTCTGTGGTAATTTTGTTTATTACATATTCAAACCTCATACTTATATGGTGGTACTTTGTTTGCTTTGCTTGGTCTACTTCTCTTGGCCTTGACATTACCAGATAGGCCAGAATAATAGCTAGTATTTATTCCAGAATACTGAATACATGTTCCTAAATGTATTTAGTAACATACCCTAGTAAGATGGTGACATTTTAAATGTAAGCAGAATAGAGCCAAATTTCCCAATGAATACACATTCAAACACAAATAACAAAATGTAAATTATTTATATGGTAAAATAAAATATGTATGGAGCTAGCGCATAGTGGTGCACTTGTGATGGGAAAGGCTGCTGAGTGCTGAAGAAATCTAGGTACAAGAGCCACACTGAACCTTCCAGAGACTTAACAAAAAGGAGAAAATACATTTACAATTTAAGTAAGGAAACATAATACTGAGGTTGTAGTCAAAATAGTCAATCTTCTACCATAGCATTTTGCCTATAATTACCGTATTTGCCAATAATTATTACATTTAATGTTGTGGAATGTCCACAAAACAAGATTTATAATTGCATATGTATGTAAAATATGTATGTAGCATAAGGAGAAATAAATAATACAAGAACGGAGAGTCTACTGTTCGACTGAGTGTGCGCTTAAGTCAAGGTGGTGATTGGTCAGCTGCCTTAATAACAGTCATGACATCATAGTTGGAAATATTTTGGATTGGCAAGTGTAACTTTTCTTCAAAACAAAAGTCCCCCGAGCACACACAGTGATGAAAAGGGAACACACCGCCAAACCAAACACTACAAATTCAGTAGACTTCAAAGCCTGCAATGAATTATGGGATATCCGGAGGGAGACAGGGTTGCCTCAGAGAGTGGTGTGGAAATCTAACCTAAATACACAGCGGGAACAAGAATCATCCATCTTGTTAACAGTACAATGTGTGTGTGTTTGTATGTGCAGGATGACTGACACACAATGCAGTAGCACCTACCCTGGAGCAAAGCATGTTGGGATCTTCAGTCCAGGTAGACAGAGGGCAGAGAATCTCAAGATGCAGCAGATGCTATTATTATACTCTGTGTGTGTGTGTGTGTGTGTGTGTGTGTGTGTGTGTGAAGACCTTGGCTTTATCGCTCCAGCCTCCAGCTGTATTTATGACTCTATTACCCACCATGTCTCTTCTTAATTGTACAGACAAATTTAGAGTCAATAGTCCAGTGTGTGTATGAGATTTACGAGGCTCTGGACTGCGAGGAAGCTTGTCTTCTTCCGAAAGTTGAGTATGTGCAAGCTTGTCTGTTAGAGAAACTGTAATCTGAGAGAGAGAGCATGTGTGTGTGTGTGTGTGTGTGTGTGTGTGTGTGTGTGTGTGTAAACCGAGATCTCATCTCTATCTGTTTACGTTCCATTACTGCACTTCCACAGGGACAAACTCTCATTACATGGCTACACACCTCGGCTATTTGACGAGGAGAACAAACACACACACACACACACACTTCACATGCACACTGCATTGCTCGGTAAAGATCCTGTTCTATTGAAATGTATTACATTACATGGACCATATGTAGGTGAGTAATCCAATAAGAGCCAAGATAAGAGAGGGGAAGAGAGAAAGTGCATGTAAATTTCATGTAAGCCGCATAATGAGACCACAGTTCTATACATCACTCATTTATGATAAATTTCTGTAAGGTTCTCTAAGAGTGTATGAGAATATAGGTTACACAAGTAGAATACGGACATCTCAAATGTAAAAAAAATAAAAAAATCACTTGGGTGCATGCTATTATGGGAAAATAATCCAAGACAGGATGGTGTAATTGTTAACAGCGCATCCAACAAATACAACTATTTATTCATTAAAGAATGAAGTCATATTTTTTGTATCCATTTATAGTCATGTTAATATTGTGGAGGATCTTTGAAACCAGTTCATGTTGTCTCTTATGTTATAGCAGCTATAAGTCTGAACAACGGTGGACAAATCAGACAAAGTGGAGAGGAAAAGGAAGGAGAGGAGGGAACTGAGAAGGAAGCCAAAAAAAGAGACAGAAAATAAGGAGAAAGGAGAAGTAGAAGTAAATGACATGAAAGAAGATAAACAGGAAGAAGTGTGGGAAGGAAAGGAGATGAAGTGAAGAAGAAGTGAGTGAAAGAAAGAGGTAAGAAAGATATAAAGAAAAATAGGAAAAGAGGAGAAGGAAGCATGGAAAGGAAAGAGAGGAAGACGGCGATTTGCATATGAATAAAAGAGGGAAATAGGGAAGAGAATGGTAACAGGAGGAAGAAAAGGGGGGGGGCAATTTTGAGAAAAATGAGAAAGGCATAAGGAGGAAGGAAGAATGGGAGATGAAGAGCCAAGGAAAGAGAGGAAGAGGGGAAAAAACAAACGGGAGGAAATGAGTGACAGAAATGAGGAAGAACAACGGAGATTAGACGAGTGGGAGGAAATTGGAAGGAGGATTAATGGAGAGGAAAAGAGGGGAGTATTAGAGAGAATGAGAAAGAAAGGAGTGAAATCTAAGATGAAGAGAATAAGAAAGTGGAAATGAAGACTAAACAAGAGAACAGCAGTGGCTTAGGTTGTAAACGACTGAGCAATTTTTCCTCATTTGTATGTGTGTATGTGTGTATGTGTGTGTGTGTGTGTGTGTGTGTGTGTGTGTGTGTGTGACTGGACTTCAATCAGGCTGGCCTGCTAATCAATCCCTGAGATCCATTTATTTAAGCGAGTTCACCTCTGCATCGTTTCATCAATCATCATCTGCATTCGTTTGCCCTATTCATTCATTTCTTTCAGTCGCTGTTCTTTTCACTTGTCGGCAGAAATGAAAAAGGACAACGCGCCTCGAACCGAAACCACAGACACCAAAAACACAAACATTTGTCATTGCTACATAAATTATGTAATAATGTTCTGTATAAAAATAAATAATTGCAGCGTTTCTTTCCACTGCAACACTCAGTAATGAACAGAGTACAATACACTGAACTACATGAGGTGTGGGGGGATTTGCATATGAATAATCAAATACGAAGAAAAATAAGAAGAAGAATGACAAGAGGAAGAAAAAGAGGAGATGAAGTGAAAGGAAATAAATGATATTAATGGAAATGGAGAGGGTAAATGAAGATAAAGTGAAGACAGGGATGAAGGACAGAGAGGAAAAGCTAAATAAATGGAGGAAAAGAAGGAAAGGAAGACGAGCCAAAAAAAAAGAAGCAAAAGCGATTAAAAAGGGAAGAGACTAAAGGAGAAAGAAGAGGACAGGACAGGAAGACATAGTAGAGAAGAAAGGAAGTAAAAGGAAGAGGTAAGCATAATATAGGGGAGGACATGTAGGTAAAGATGAGGGGAAGAAAAAGAGGAGGAAGAGAAAAAGGAGGAAAAACAGGTAAAAGTAGGAAAATTATGGGAGGAGAGGAGGGAAGGAATTGAGGACGACGATAAAAAGAGGAAGAGAATCAGAATTACGTTTACGCAAACGAGGAATTTTTCTTGCTGTAATGGTGCAAAAGACAAATAGGAATAAAGATAAAAATGACAAAAATTGGAATATGTAACAAAAAAATATTACTATTTACAGAGTGTGCAAAATATGTAAAGAGTATAAATAGCATAAATGGGGAGGATGTGCAAAAAGGATAAAGCATGATTTTTTTTTATTATTATTATTTAGGTTTAGGGTCAGGATTTGGGCTTAGGGTTAGATGCAGGCCCTGTATTAATTAGCTACAGCAATAATTATAGCAGTTGAAGGTCCTCAGAAGGAGAGAAAGGCGCATACAGTATGTGTGTGTGTGTGTGTGTGTGTGTGTGTGTGTGTGTGTGTGTGTGTGTGAGAGAGAGAGAGAGAGGGAGAGTGAGAATCTTTCACGGTCGGTGACCATTAGGCTAATATCACTGCTTAATTACCCATTAACATTGTAAAGTTGTTTACATGACACGCTCATCTGCTCTCCTGTCATCGCCGCTCACCTCCCTGACTGTAAATCAGCCTGGACCCATTACCCATGAGCACCTGCTCAGCACATTCACACTACATTACCTATAAACCCTTTCTACACAACTTCCATGACCTGAATGGAGCAAGTAAGCAAGGTCTGTAAGATACTCGCACCAAAAGGACAGAAACAGAACGGAGAAAATACCGAGAAGGCTCATAAAAGATGAAAAATCCAGGGAAATGTCAAAACATGGGAAATTGCACTACAACGTGTCAGGCGACATCACCGAACTGCCTTGTCTTGTTAACATGTCCACTTACACAGATTTGTCTTAAATTTTGTGAAAATGATGAAGTACTTCATAAGAGGAAACAAGAAGGGCTACCTTTTTTAGCAGTTATCCTATGGCTAGTGAGCAGTGTGATGTACAGTTTAAGCTACTAGGATGGGTTGAAAACTGTAGCGTTTGACCTGAAGAAGCGATTGTTTAGATAAAAAGTCTAACTTCTATAACTTTTTAAATGGCTTCCGAGTAAACATATCATAAGCAGCATTTTGGTTGCTGAAATCCTATGTGAATAAGCTAAAAAGTGCTACCATAACATGATAACGTGAAGTAATTGGCTAGTAAGTGAATACACACTAAGGGAAATAAACAAGTACATGTATTTTACAAGTGCTTTACGCAGTTGCATTAGAGTTTCCACATACCCACGGCTTCCTGTTTCCGAGTCATCCATGCAAGCTAATTAATCTGATCAACCAAACCATCAACCAAATCATGGGATGGGATTCAAAAGCATGCGCGATAGTTAAAGCATGTTAAAACAAACATTTAAAAATAGCTACTATTAGGGGTGTTATATTTCTCATTTTCTACCTGTTGAAGCTACTTGTACACAAATAAATCAACTCTAGTGAAAAAATGATAGTGTTACATTACAGTGTAACCAAATTTATACACATGTAATGTCAAAACATGCACGCTTACCGAGTCCTGTGCAAATGTAACGAGTAGCTAATGTTAGCTTGTCATGTCAGCTGTCTTGGCGAGCAAAGTGCGGCTAAAGAAGAATTTACGTAGAACTTTTGAAGAATTACATCCTGAGCAAGTTCTTGACCTGACTTACTGTCTATGTCTCGATCCTGAAGATTCACAATTTCCAAATGTGACTGATTATTGAAGCATGCATTTATTTTGTTTTCAGATAAATCTTCCCAAACAGCACTGCAGTAGTTGCAGAGCACCCTCCAGGGAAGCGTTCTTAACATTTATTTTTAAACACTGCAGCAAATTAAGACTAAATGAATATAACTGGCTGGAGAACAAACCAATATA